>QANT01005957.1:0-26302 GCA_003254885.1 Purshia tridentata | reverse complement strand
AAAGTTTCATTCAAAATTTCCGTATTTTACTAATATTTCCGTCATTTCTGTTTAATTTCTGTCGAAATTTAAAATTTCTCGAAATTTCCGTCGAAATTTCCATCGAAAATTTCCACAAAACCGAAATTTAACTCCTTGGTGATAACAACTCATAAATAAATATATTTTATATAATATTAAATATATTAAAGGCATTGGGGCATTTATCATGATTCTGTAGTGCCCTACCTTTTAACTACACAGATCACTTTACATATATGTTAATAAATTATATAGTAGTGAGCCCTTCTGGATAAGGTCTATTCGATCAGTGTTGCTTAATTGTTTGGTCAACTTAATTAAAAAATCGAACACATACATTTTGGCCACATTGAAGATGTGAGGGTCTTACTAGTAGTTTATAAGAATTTGAGTTACTCCTCTCATTGTCAATTGATTTTAAAATGGATGCCTAAATTTCTTCAAGAGCTGGTCTTGCCAATTGTATCAAGTATTTGCGCTAATTAATTGATTATTGCGACAATTATATGATCAAGTATTTGTGCTAGCTTGATTGCGAAAATTGTATCAATTAATATATTATGCTTAATTGATTATATATTGTGACAGTTCAGTACGTGTTGCATGTTTTGTCAACTTTAACTAAAAGAACACATACATTTTGATCTTTTTGGGCTGGTGCTACCAACTGTATCAAGTATTTGTGCTTAATTGATTATGGTGAAACTCCTTCAATTCAATTAATATATATATTCTGATCACATGCATGCAAATATATATATATATATATACATACATGCAACCTTGCAAACTGAATTTTCAGTGATCGAAAGTAATTTTTTGTGACTTTTGATTTGGATGATCATTTAAACATAAAGCTAGCAAAAGGTGAAACATAATCCGTACTACTTTGATTATGATGATTTATGGACCCACGAAAAATTGGCATTTTGTAGCTATGCACTCCCTTTTATAAATACTACCCCCATATATGCACTTCCAAGAAAGTACTTATCGAGTGGTAGCATTGGTTAGTATCATTAAAATACAAATCAAGCAATATGGCAGCAAGTCTGAAAGTTTTGACTGTGACAGATGTAGAGAGAAGACTTGACGTTCCGATTCAATGGGTGAATGAAATACTGCCTCCATTTGCAGAGAACAGCCATGAGATCCAGTTTGAGGTGATAGATGGGAAGGGGTTTCATTGGCAGTTCTGCTGCTCAACTCGGAAGACTGGTGACTACAGGAAGCCGGTCCTTCAACCTCAGAACTGGCTCAGATTCGTCAAATTCCACAACCTCAAAGTTGATGACAGGATCATTCTTGAGAAAGAGGTAAACCATTTCAGAGGAACTCAATTTAAACTCAGAGCACAAAAGTTAAACAGTGCTAACCAGTGGATCGATATTTAGCCAGCGTGCTATATATGATACTTGCTATCACTTTGAGAGAAAAAAACTTCATGAAACGGCCCTAGCTATATATTTATGTGTATATCTCTTTTATTACGAGACTTGTCACGTAATCAAATAGATAAATAAATAAATATATATATATATATATATATATATATATATGAGACCGTTTCATAAAAGTATTTCTCATCACTGTGAGCATATATCATGCATGTCTTGCTTGGAGTAGTGAAAAAATAAACCTAAGTATCTTGTTCTAATTAGTTAATTATGTATGTTGACGATCGAGGAAGGGTTCGGTTAAGTTAGTGCTGGTTTCAACCGTGCACGTAACTACTTACTTCTACGTGATCTCACAACTAGGGTTCAGTAGTACTGGTACCAGCAGCATCATGAACTCACAACTCAGTAATATTGTTGCGAAGTATAATATTAGAGTTCTATTATTAATTAGTTTCTTTCTGTATGTTTTGGATTAATCCCAAGTTATAAGTCATTGGGTGGGTGTTGATTTCTATTGTATCATTTTAATGTAAGAGGATCGATCAATGTAATATTTTACTTTAAATGAGAATATATATATAATTCTCTTCTTCTTCAATTAATATATTATATATAATTCTGTTCTTCTCCAATATTAATTATATAATTACATCGATCTATGCTTGTATTCAATAAGTTAATATTGGAATGAATGGGAAAGCAGATGATTGCATATCTTCTTAAATTCTTTATGATTCTGGTATCCATTAAACTAATTACCACTGCTCTGGAGCAGATAAAAATAAATTCATCTGTGTCCCAAGATTTTGGACCAAAAAGTAATCCAACTTCGAATTGAAGGTTTTGGACTTGGAGACATAGTCACTCTTTGTTTGACCTAAGAAAAAAGGGTTTAAACTTCAAAGCTTTCTAGACTGCGACATTTTCATCTGTGTCCCAAGATTTTGGACCAAAAAGTAATCCAACTACGAATTGAAGGTTTTGGACTTGGAGACATAGTCACTCTTTGTTTGACCTAAGAAAAAGGGGTTTAAACTTCAAAGCTTTCTAGACTGCGACATGAAAAAGAAAGAAAAAATATAAGTGAAAACAGAACCTAGCTTCTTACCACTGCCAGTGTGAAAACATATCTATGCTATACGTACGTACAGGCACAACAATCTCAGTCTTGATTACAAAATGTGCGCATTTGGACTCAAAAGTACTCATTTTAACTGGACATTTTTGAGTTTTGATCCAGGTCTTAGTCGTGTCATTGGCATCTCCTTCCAACCCCAATTTGGCCCAACTTGGTGAGAAATTATTAATATATATGTGACCGATATACCTTAACGTCATGTAACAAATTCAATGTGTCACAATATGAGTGGACGTTATTAATACTATATCCTACTAATATAATATTATTATACCGTTCAATAATACTCTTACATGTTGAATTAGTTACACCATATAACGGTGTATTGGATACACCCAATAATTTTTCCAACTTGTCGATCGTTCATTTTAAGGATAGGCTAAGCCTTGGAGCTGAATTATGTCTCTAAGGCCGCATTGATTGTGGTCTGTAGATCAACACTGTCGTGGTCTTCATATTATAATTTTCGATTTGACTAATTTTTTATAAAAATAATCTATATAAATCAGGTCTACAACGTAGATGATTCAGATTTAAAAAAATTACATGGAAACGTGAGTTATGAATGAAAGTATAAAAATAAATTATTTGTAAGAGCGAGCAATTAGTCAAAAGGATAAGCAAACATGAAAAATTAAATATATGGATTTTAATTAAATACGGAGGGAGCATGACACTGACAATGACTAGCGATTACTTTGTTTTGTCCCACTCTTGGAGCACATGCATTCACATATTTTCATGCATACATTTGACAGCCGCCTCATAATTAAGAAGGATCAGTTTACTTTTTCAAAACCACCAAGCAAACATAGCTAGACAACAAAAATTTAACCTGCGCTAGCTGCAAGTGTTTCATTTAAATCAAGCAAATACACACATTAAGTGAAATATCCAAAATTTCATAAATTGGTCATAATCAGTCCAAAAGCTGATCTCTTAGATTTTTTTTTTTTGTTTCTTTAAAAAGACAGTTCATTGGCATCTCTACGCGTGAAAGTTGCTAATCAATTAGTTTTAAAATGTTCATTGATAGATACTGGTCATTGGTGCATATTGGTCAAGATTCTGTAGGTCCCCCTAGCTTTGTACACTTATCACAGTGCTAACACAAAGTTGAAAACAGCATGAGAAAATAAAGAGAAACCAAAAAAATGAAGAAAATGAGACTCTGTATTGATTGAATGATCAAAGGTTACAGATAAATGAATGAGCTCGTAGCTCATATACAACCACAAAACCAATCTTGCAAACTGATTAAAACAGAAACTACCACACAATTCTAACAAAGTTATTATCTAAATGGTATCCGCATGTCACACAGCTATTGGATATCTTCTAACAGATTCATTAATAAGGAAACCAATGGAATGCTGATAGCTGGCTGTATACTTAACATACAGTACATATTAATAAATTAATTAGAAACCCTTTTGAACTTTAAGTGGTCCTAATTTGGAGTTAGTAGCTAGTGAGCCCTTCTGGATGCATATGTTTTGTCAACTTAATTAATTAAAAGAACATATACATTTTGGTCTCTTAGTGCTGCTGGTACCAATTGTATCAAGTATTTGTGCTTAATTGATTATTGTGAGACTCCTTCAATTCAATTAATTAAGTACCTATATATGGTCCTAGCTAGCTAGGTCATCTGTTCATATGCATGCTTGCATATATGCAACCTTTGCAAACTGAACTGTCAGTGAAAAGTTCATTTTTGTTCCTTATAGTTGGGTTATCATTCAAACATAAAGCAACCAAAAAGCCCATCAGTAGCTTATGATATGATATGATAATGATATCATATCATATCATATCGTTCCAAAAATTGGCATTTTGTAGCAGCCTATAGCAGCCTCCTCTTTATAAATACCCTCATATATGCACATTCCAAGAAATGCACCTAGCCATATAGCATCTAGTGTTGACTGTTGTGCTTATAATCATATAAGTATCAATCAACCCTGGCAGCAACTCCAAAATACTTGACCAAAACAGATGTGCAGACGAGATTCGACGTTCCGGCAGAATGGATCGACCATATACTGCCTCAGTTTGAAAAAGGGAGCCATGAACTCCCATTTGCAGTTATTGATGGAGTTGGCTTATATTGGGAGTTCTGCTGCTCCATTCGGAAGACAGGTCCGTACCGGAAGCCAGTTCTTCAAGCTGAGAGTGTTAGGATCGATTTGATAGAATGGGAAAAAACACAAACTCAAACCAATAAAGAAATAAGCAAGAGAAAAAGGTAAATAAGGACACCAAGGATTTAAATTGTGGATAATCTTCATTGAGAGAGAACAACTTGTTAGGATCGATTAGATAGAATGGAAAAAACACAAACTCAAACCAATAAAGTAATAAGCAAGAGAAAAAGTAAATAAGGACACCAAGGATTTAACGTGGTTCGGCAGTGTGCCTACGTCCACGGGCAGCGATATTAGAATAACTCCACTATATCAAAATAATGGGTACAGCGGAAGGATCTTACCAAGTCTGAGAACAAGACTTGATGAACACCTAGAGAGTACAAGAGGAATCACCACTTCTTCAAGCTATGAACACCTTGAAGGAAACACCAAAAGAAATACTTCACTTCTCTCACACTCTCTCTTTCACTATACTCTCACTCCTCACTTTGAGTGGTAGTCGGAATGCACCTAGCTTGATAGCTTCAATTGCTTGTCTTAGAAGCTTAGCTTCATCTCCTTTTATAGTTGCTGGAGGAAGTGTCTAGATGGTTATCCATCACTTACATTAATTAGCTAATGCAAGTTGCACCTAATTCTTGCTTTGTGGAGTTCTCTAGATAATTCCACCGACTTAAGAATGGAGAGTATTCTACAAGCTTCTGTAGAACATGGGCTGGATATTTAATTAGCCCAACACAACTCCTAGCGAGTTGAGGAACGAAGCCAGGACAATGAGCTTTACCCCTAAAAATGCATATCTATACATAGTGTCAAAATTAATTATAAATTTATACTCAAATTAAAACCCCTAATTTGAACCTTAAATTTGAACTCCAATTTCAAGCTCCAAATTTAAACCATAACATTGTCCATTCTCAAAATTAAACCATCAATTAAATCTAAGAGTCTAAAATTAACAGTTTAATGGAATAATACATTCATCAATCACTATTAATTTGGCCAAAAAAAAAAATTGAAAGGAAGAGAAGATATAGAGGAGAAAAGAAATAACTCAAACTACGACTAATGGAAACTAGGAGAAACAAGTGAGAGCCTGAGAGGAGAGGTGAGATTGAGATTGTGCCCGTGAGATTGATATTTGAGAAGAAGCAGCCGAGCTGAAGCCTAGAAGGCTAGAAGGTCGAGCTCTCACTTCTCTCTGTCTGAATGAGAAGCCAGAGAACTGAGAACGTGGTTCTCTTTTTTCTTAATCAAATATGTTCTTCTTTTTTTAATGCTAACTGGCAAGTGGTAGCTTAATTAGGTAGTGGGCTGGGCTGGGCTGAGTGTTTGGAAGTGGGGTGGGCTAGGCCTAAAATTATAGGGGTATTTGTTTTCCGTGCATATATATAGTGCACGTATATGTATAAGTAGAAATTGAAAAATAAGTATTTTATGTTATTAGAATATTTGACAAGACAATGTCATTTTCTATATAATTATTTAGGACTACGTGGTCGTGAGAGTATGCACCTTCTGCGAATTTGTGCTAATCGTGTGCTTAAATATTGATTATTAAGGTTTCTAATCTGAAAGGAAAACCTTGTGATAATATTAAATTTGATGCCGTGATTATGAGGTTATATGTAGACTAATTAAATATGTAAAAAACTCCTTGGACTTCCTTATTCGTCCAATCCGTGAACACCCCAAAATAGTCTTGCACTAGGTAAGCCGGCCATGATGTCAATTCAGAGTCAGTTAATGGCACGGTTCGCACCTTTGAATAGTGCCATTTCAGTAGCTGAGTTTGACGATTCACTACAAGACAAGACAAACACCAATTCGTGAGACTTTCCCTGTAATATATTGGACATATCCAACCCAATAAATAAGCAAGACTAGTTTCTCATGGGCATTATTACCTTAGACATGCAGCAAAGGCTCATCTCTTCCTTTTGCATATTGTTAATGGCGTTCTTTGGTACAACAACCCAAAGTGCGTGCACAGAATCTATGTGTGGGGATGATCATGGCCTGGCTATCCATTTCTCATTCCGTCGAGGAGGAAATGAGGCAGCGGTTCTTCATGAGCAGGGTCAGGGTTCAGTACTAATAAAATTCTTTGTGAAGCGCATGGATTATAAGAAACAGGGAATCCAATTACTGAACCCAGATAATTGCCTGCTGGTAAAGCCTTCAGAAATCCCCAACATCTCAAACTCTCCATTCTACCTCTCGGAAGAGACAACAAACAACATAACCTTATTCCAGTGTCCTGATGAAAGAGATATATCTGTTCAAGTCCCCTGCCTTAGTGCACCGGGCTATAAAACTTATGCAGTTTATGCTTACGGGCCCATGGGGAGCAATCCAGCCTTACACTCCTGTACAAAGATGTATGATGTTTTATCAGTGCGGGATGGATATTCAGCATATGGCAAGCTTCAATTGAAATGGTCTAAACCAAATTGTACAGAATGTAAAGCAGAGGGCAGCAAGTGTAGATTGAGAAACAATGGCACCAAAAGTGAAATTCAATGTGTTCACTTCAAGAAACCAAATAAGGATCACCTACATATACAATATGTTTCACAAATCACATGACATATGTGCTAAAGTCTTATTAATTAAAAGTGAGCATATTTGTTCATGATGATATTAAAACATTCTGCTTGCTGCTTACTTTTTTTCAGAACTGGATGAATTAGATAAATAGGTAAATTGAATATGGTAATCGATGTCATGTACGTTAGTTTCATATTACGTACATTTGTAAAATTAAGATGGGTGACTGATATTCAAATTGCATCCAGATCCTCTGCTGAGATTTTCTTTCTTTGTTTTTGTTTAACTTTTTAGCCATATCCGTTTTTTAAAAATTCAAGAGTGTATGAGTAGAAGATCAATTGATTTTCCTGCAATAATGAATTACTTAATTTCACAAACATGCATGAGAGTTTGATTTTCTCATTATCGTTTGCAGGTGCCACAAAGAAATTATTGGCTACATGTGAGTTGTCTTACTAGTCTTTTACTTTGTTTCAACTTTCAAATCTAGAAGACACTGGGACATTTACTCAATGATTGATTTTTTTCCAGGTGCAACCCTGGGTTCACTCATTCTGTCACTACTGGTCATTGCAGTCTATCATTTCTATAGTTCTGACAGCAAGGAAAAGGAGAATCAATTAAAACTTGAAAGATTTCTAGAGGATTATAAAGCTCTCATGCCAAGTAGATATTCTTATGCAGATCTTAAGAGGATTACAAATAACTTCAAGGAAAAGCTGGGAGAAGGAGCCTACGGAACTGCTTTCAAAGGAAAGCTTTCATCTGAATTCTTTGTTGCTGTGAAACTCCTCAACAATTCCAAGGGAGATGGGGAAGAGTTCATAAATGAAGTGGGAACAATGGGTCATATCTACCATGTCAACGTGGTTCGCATGGTTGGATTTTGTGCTGATGGATATAGATGAGCTCTTGTTTATGAGTTCTTACCCAATGGTTCATTGCAGGATTTCATTTCATCAGCAGATAATGAGAATTTTTCCATTGGTTGGGATAAGTTGCGAGACATTGCTCTAGGCATAGCAAAAGGAATTGAATATCTCCACCAAGGATGCAATCAACGAATCCTACATTTCGATATTAAACCTTATAATGTTTTGCTAGACCAGAATTTCATTCCAAAAATATCTGATTTTTGTTTGGCCAAGTTATGTTCCAAGGATCAAAGTATAGTGTCAATGACTACAGCTAGGGGGACCATGGGCTACATTGCACCTGAGGTGTTCTCTAGAAACTTTGGAAACGTGTCTTATAAAGCCGATGTCTATAGTTTTGGAATGCTATTGCTTGAGATGGTAGGAGGGAGGAAGAATATTGGTCCAACCACAGAGACCACCAATGAAGTATACTACCCAGAATGGATCTATAGTCTTCTTGAAGAAGGAGAAGACGTACGGATGGATCCCTATTGGCGGGGAAGAAGGAGATGGTAAGATTCTGAAAAAACTTGCAACTGTAGGGCTTTGGTGCATCCAATGGAATCCGGTGGATCGTCCTTCAATGAAAGTGGTTGTTCAGATGTTGGAAGCAGGAGAAAACTTATCCATGCCTCCCAATTCTTTTGCATCTACGGGTAATGCACGGACAAATGTAAGTGTCCCTGCAAGACGCTTGAATCCAGAGTAATTAATGTGTATATATTGTATTCTTTACAGACTGTGAACTTAAACCATTGTTAACTGACTCTTGATATGTATACTTCAGAGTCATAGTTTGGCAAGAGAATATTATAGGTATTATGTAAGGCTGGGTTCGATACGTTTATCATACCAGTAACGGAATGGTGCATTTTAAAACACTGGTGCTTACTTCATTTTGGTTATTGTACAACAGAAAGGGATGTAATAAGGAATTTAGAGTACAATCATTCCTAACCCTCAGTCAATGAGATATACTGGATATTAATACTATTCTAGTAACATTGACTGGGATGCCTAGAATGAGAGTGATACTTTACTCTAGCATAACAGCATGATCTACATTTAATGACTTTTGGAGTCACACATTCAATATAAAAGTTTTTCAGGTTGTCACACTTTGCATTTCAAATTCCTTTTCAAACTCACTCATCATGTTATGAAAGGAAGGACTTTAACTACATCAAAATAAGGGAAGGAATTTCACTTACCCAATCAGTCAATAGACCTACATCAACAGAAAAACATCATTGCAATTTGATAGTAGAAATTGTTCATGTTTTAGATCTCCCTCAAAGGTCCTCCCTGTTAAAAATCAACCAAATCGATTATTATTTGGTCATTTAAACTGTGCGGAGAAATACAGTTTATCAGATAAAAGTGAAATGAGATTGGCTGTAATAAGTTGGCTAAACAGTTTCCGATTTGTCTGATTTTATAGAAGGGTGATTTTTGAATGATGTCCTAAATATGAGCGGTTCCGATCATTGAAATGTAGACCCATATATGATATTTTTGCTTTTCTTAAAGTAAGGATATTCTTACTTGAAAATTTTTATATATATGGGCTTATTCCATGTAGGAGGAGACTTTAGGTGGGATCCCACATTTAGACTTATTTTTGAGATGAAGTGAATGGGCTCACTCTATGTAGTTTTTCAATAATATGAACCGTCTATATTTTAGGCTTCAATTCATACTGGAAATCATTTACTTATATAACTTTGATCCAACAAATATTTGGTTCGTCTATTTGCTTGATCAAAGTTAAATAGGCAATTGAATTTTGATTTGGTTAATTTTTTACAAAAAAGATTTATTAATAGATCTTAAATAATAGTAGTTTTGGATTATTGAAAAACTATATAGAGTGGACTCATCTATCCCATCTTACAAATAAGCTTAAATATGAGATTTCACACTTGAAAGGACTTGTTTATATATTACACGGACCAAAAAGAGGAAGTGTTAGTTGGAACGAAATCAAATTATCAATATTAGTTATCAATATTAGTTTCTGTAGGACTGATCGATGTCTATAGTACTTTAGTTTGTCATATTTCAATTTTACTATTCTGCATACCAGATGGCAAATCATGACCCATCGGACCAAGTAAATTGACATAAATATTTAAACTGTTTGAACTCTGACCATCACCTACCTGATAAAGTACATGTTAGCTCCACATTATAACATGCTGGATTCAAATTATCTTGAACATCAAGGACATGAATCTCTTGCGGGTAAAAGTAAGGCTTGGGAGGCATTTCTAGGATTTCAACATCTCCTTCAAGCATCTCTATGACTTTTTTCATTGAAGGACGATCACCCACAAGGGGAAGTAGTCCTGGCTTGAATGCTCTACCAATGCATTAAAATTCTTTCTTTTGCTTGCCACTTCCATCAACAACATTCCAAAACTATACACATCAGCTTTGTATGAAACACCACCAATATTTTCATAGAAAAATTCATGAGCCATATATCCCATTGTTCCCTTTGCTGCCGTCAAAGAGACAATGCTATTATCAGTAGGATATAGTTTTGCAAGCCCAAAGTTAGAAATCTTTGGGATGAAATTCTTATCCAGAAGAATGTTACGTATGAGGCTTGATATCGAAATGCAGAATTTGCATGTCACAACCTTCATGTAGATAATCAATTCCTTGAGCCACTCCAAGAGAAATCTCAAACATTTGCTTGCAACTTACGGGGATACTTCCATCCTTGGAATAGATGTATTTATCAAGAGATTCATTAAGCATGAAGTCATATACTAGAGCACGGTTTGATCCCTCAAGACAATAGCCAATGAATTGCACCACATTAACATGGTGAATTCTCCCAATTGTACCTACCTCACTCATGAAGTCTTGTCCATTAGTTTTGGGTTTGCCCAACATCTTAATTGCTCCAAAACGGCCGCTGCGTAATTTTCCTTTAAATACAGAGCCATAGCCTCCTTCACCCAATTTGTCCTTGAATCTATTAGT
Source organism: Purshia tridentata (assembly GCA_003254885.1). NCBI lineage: Eukaryota > Viridiplantae > Streptophyta > Magnoliopsida > Rosales > Rosaceae > Purshia > Purshia tridentata. The sequence goes on along the minus strand of QANT01005957.1, from coordinate 15,129 downwards.
CATCTTCTTGATGTCTGAGTAACTATACCTTATAGGCATGAATTTGTTATCACAATGAAGAAAGTCTTCGATGGTGCTATATACAGACAAATGTCTTCGCCATTTAAAAATCAAAAGCGCCAACACAAATAGAGCGTCAAGTATAAATCTTATTAGAAAGATGTTTCCTGTTTAATAACATCAGAAAAAGAACATGAGTATAAAAAAATGAATTTGTTGCTCCTTTCGACATTTTGCTTGTTCAAATTATGCCTTAGATCAAATCACATGATTTAGTGGGTATAATTTTTTATTTTCTTGGGGTAAATATTGGGTATTATTATTTTATACATACTGCTAGCTATTAGTGTGCGTCATTATATTTCTTGTTTCCAAATTGATCTATTCTTTTTCATGAAAGATATGTATACGAGTATTAATTAATAATGATAGAGTTATCAAATTTGTTCATCACATGCATGATGTGTTAATACACACTCTGGTATTTTAAGTTCAGAGTAGGTCCATGTTTAAATAAAAGAAGCACTAGAGTATCACATTACTGACAAAAAAAAGTTGAAGAAAAAAAAAAAGTTGGAAAAAAAAAAACGAATTTGGTGATGAGTGAAACACTGGATATACAAGCTCTTACTTATGAAAATGAGTAATATCCATCGTTGATCTGACAGAAATATAACACAAGTGAACAAAATAACAAAAGTTAACAAAGTTAGTCGCCGAAAAGAAAAACAAAAGTTAAAAAAAAAAAAAAAATTAAAGCTATGACCACAAATTTGAAAAGTGAACAAAGTCGAAGACTTTGATTATATGCAAGAAATAGAAGCTCTTATACCAATATTAATGACGAGTGGTCCATAAACTGCGAGAAATACCACAAAAGTAAACAAAATCAAAGACTTGACATACTTTGAGAACTGCAAGCCCAACTTTAGATTTAACCAAAAAATAAAAAAGAGAGAATACTTAAGTTCACTCAATGGCCCTTGCTTAATATTATTATTATTATTATTATTATCACCTTTTATTTAGGAGACAAGTGATTCAAACTTAAGATCTTTCCGACTGAAAAGTGGTATCAACTGCAATTAATCAATTTATAGAGCAATGGTTGACCTTCAGGGGTCCATTACAATTCATTATAGTATGCTTGTGAAAAACATATGGCCTAGACTTAAGGGGTCGGCGGCCCTAGTTCAGACTGACTCAACCCAACCCTAACCTAATGCTAAAGCCTGATAATTAAAATATAGTAAATTTAAGATACTTTTAGAAAGAGATTTCTTACCAATATATGAACGAGGACTTGGAGGATTAAAGAAATCTACAGTAAAAAAAAACAACATTAATTAGCTCCAATCCTTAGAAATTAAAATCGAACTCTAATATGTACATTTGCCAATCACAGTATATATAATACAACAATATTTTCGGCAGGACATCCGTCTTTAATTAAAGAACTGACGGCATTTTTTGTTTTTTTCACTAAATTTAATCTTATTCTTGATAAGGTTTAATGCTTTGGGTATCTATTCCTCGATTTTAATTTCCACAGTTTTGGGCTCCGATTCCTATGTTAGATTTTAAGTTTTAGGAGCCTAAAATCTAACCGAGGAATCAGAGTACTCTATGACAGATTTGGATAAAAAGGATATATATGTATGGGTAGATCGAATGAAGCTTGAGACGTTAAAGAAAAGGGAGAGAAAAAGTGTAGTTGTCAACGTTGAACAATGATTCTATACTTTAAATTATAAAATCCTAGCTAGACCCTAAAATATTGAACCTTGTCAGAATTGGGGAAAAAAGAAAAGACAAAATATTCACAATAACACCAACATCTATTCTTTAGGTAAAGAACGAACATCCTGCACAAATAATTTTGTTATGAATATATATAGACCTTATAAAATTACACTCAAGCGCTTAAGAACTCTTTAAATATTGAACATGACACAATTTTGATTTGTTACTTAAGAGGATGGAGAAAACAAAATTAAATAATGTAACAAGAAAGGCATTCTCCACGTGCCTAGTGAGATGGCGGATCTACAGCTCGCTAAGACCTTCTACTATGGTAAAACTATTTTTTGATAGCTAAATGTCATTTTAGGTGTGTGAATTTAAATATCAGTTTCACTTATTTGGATATCAAAATTTTAAATCTAATTAAATTATGCATAATATTAATTAAGTATTGAAAAAAGTTATACCATTGATTATATTTTAAGATCTTTAATTTAAGGTCAATATTGAATATATTTAAATATTTCATTTGTTTATCCAAATTAAAATTTTTCTATTTTATTACCCAATAACGATAAATATAACATTATCTATTTATTTATTTGGGTTTTTTTTTTCAAAGTCCATTTGGACAAAAGTGATGTTTAAAAAACCCACATGCAGAAGCTCAAATTCCAGCAAGTCCACTTTTTAAAAATCAAGAGATACAGTAACGACGTTACTGTAGCGGCATTACTGTACAGTGCTACAGTATCTTTAAAAATTGTTACTGTCTAACAGTAACAATTTTCACTTTGTAAAAAAATTCAAAAATAAAATAATTTTTACAAATCTTGCATTTTTTTTTATAGATAAATACATCAAATATAGCATAAAACAAAAAAATTAAGCTCATTTTTTTTTATATCTAAAGAATTGTTACTATTGAATAGTAACAACCACATTTTGAACCAAATTAAAAAAATTGTCATTGTTCATTAGAGTACAACCAAGCATTGTTATTGTTACTATTGGACAGTAATAAATACCTTATTTTTACTTTTGGACAGTTATAATCACCTTATTGTTATTGTCCAACAATAACAATCATCACTGTCGAACAATAACAATCACCATATTGTTACTTTCGGACAGTAACAATCACCTTATTATTACTTTCGGATAGTAACAATACATGATTATTATTTTCACATATGTATCTCAAAAAAGAATTGTTACATATACATAAAGAGAGAGAGAGCCAAAGCCACCAAAAAATAAGAAACAATCAGACTAATCAAAGCACAATACATCTCAACATGGATCACAATATTGTTACTAAACATCTGATTCCCATAGTATGCTTTGAAAGGCCAATTAGTGCTGTCTTTTGCATCTTTATGACTAGCCTTGCCTAACAGGAAAGTACTGAAAATAAATGTTTTGGAATGTAAGCATAATATATTAATGGATCAAATAAAATAAATTTGTCCAATAGATTAAACTAATAAAATATATAAGAACATTACATGCACATCTGAAGCTAGCGGCTGCCAATATCTAAGGCAGGCAATGAGGGGAAAAACAAGCCAGGCTTGCATTGGCATCCCACCAAAAGCTAATATAAACAAGCATACATGGTTACAGCAACAAGTAGACAATAAAAAAAAATGTTTTACCTATATACTTGTCAAAGAATGACCAAGAGACAAGCAGTGCTTATCCTAAGATAAAAGACATTTTAATCAATATGGTCAATATAGAATACGAAATCATTTAAGCAATACTTGAAATCAGTACATGTTTCTATATTCTTGTGCATGTGGGTGTGTGTGTGTGAGAGAGAGAGAGAGAGAGAGAGAGAGAGAGAGAAAGAGAGAGAAAATCACCTGTCTGTTATCATGTCCAAAACAACTCCAGAGGTTGAAACTGAACCAGGAAGGGGGAAAAAGCTTAATTGAATGAAACATTTAAGGGTTTGTTTATGATCAATTATTACCAATTTCTGCTCATAATATGCAATAAGATAACGTAATCACACATGCCAACAAAAAAACTCTTCCTTAGTGTCAATCAGGCTACAGAAACAAAAGACAGCACTTCAGTAATTAATGTAACTATTTAAGGCTCACTAGAATATGAGAAAGCTTATATCCATAATATACTGCAATCTCTAAAATAAGGAGGCATTGATGTTAATTTTTTGTATAGAGATCTAATAGTTGAATATAAAAGTGTATTGTCTAGCTCTGTATAACAGTTTTTTTTTTTTTAATACCCAGAAATCACCCAAATAGAATGAGCATAGCTGACATTTGTGTTAAAAAAAAATTTACCAACCTTCAAATCCTGAACCAAGTTTTATAGTTTTTGATTCTCTTTCACCACCCTATGATACCCAAGAGCAGCAGTAGACAGCTCTTGTACCTGAGTCCCTAAACCCAGAAAGCGCACAAGCATGATTAACATTTAAGAAAAAATCTGTATACTGGTGGGAGAAATTTATATGCATATGTGCATACAGTTGTGTAAAATTACAGAAATTTAGGACACTCGCCTGTCACTAATTAGATCATTAATCGCAGATCAAAACATATATATCAAGATTAGTCAGTAGAATCCGTGAAAACACACAGATCTGGAAGCCAAGAGAAGAGACTCGAGTAGAGGAGAGAAAATATCCCAGCAGAGGAGATGATGGTGGCCGGATGAGGTAGATCTGAGTAGAGAAGAAACCCTAAATTGAGAGAGAGAAGCAGAGAGAGTGAGAAATGTGAGAAATGAGAAAGGCAACGAGAGAAAGAGATGGTCCAGACGGAGACAAATGGAAAATAAAAAGAACTGGGCTGGGTAAAAAAATAAATGGGCCGACAAGAAAGCCATTGGACCAGCTGAAAGTGCAATTTAAAATTTGGTTTAAATAAACATTAGGAAGCTCAAAATGGATGTTTGGGTAATTTTCTCATTTATTTTGTGATGGGTACACACAAAAAATACATAAAAAAACCAAATACAAATAACTAAAGTTTTTTAAGTATTCAAACATGTGGGCCCAGGCCATTTGGGTATCACTTTTTCTTACTCTCAAATTGGGGTTTCAATATAGCAATCAATTCAAAATGACTATCACAATCTGGTGCATAGTGGAGAAGTTATGGCCAAATGTTAGTCATTTTGGCTTTTGGCTATCAAAATTCCGATGCATAGTAGAAGGCCTAAGCATAGTTACTAATTGCTTGGAAATTAGAACTGTTGCACGTACAATTCTAACTACAACTACATCTGCGTCTACGGTTACCAATTATTTTTTCTCTTGATTTTCTAATTGGATATTAGTTTTTGTGTGTTTAGACATGTTTTTAGGGGATTCATTGGTTGAAGATTTAAAATTAGTGTGTTTTCATTAGGATAAATTGTGTAGCTGAAATGGTCTGCTTGTAGGATTTAAACATGTGAGTTAGTTCGGGCGGGTGGTAAACCAAATCTGTAGTCAACCAATTCTATGCAGGTGTATGCAATTAAGTTTCACCCGCCTATTTTTCCTGTTTTCAATCTGACCCGAACTTAACCAGCCTGAATTAATCAGGTTGGATGGGTCTTGTGGGTTGTGTTTGGCCAGAATGAATCAGCTTGGGCTGGTTTATGCCCACCCTTACCACGCCATCACTCTTGAATGTCATATACAAGATTAAAAGGCCAAAAAAAAAAACAAAGAAGAAAGAGAAGAAGACGTTTGGAGAGGAAGATAGATGCTTACTGCAAATTTCGTACCATATAAATCGAAAAAAAGCTACAGTGAGAAAGAGAAAAAGAAATAATCATTAGCACACTTAAATCAAGTTCTCAATCAGACATCTGTTAAGCAAAGAAAAAAGAGAAGAAAAACAAAATTTAATAATATTTCGAACAGGGTCACAAATGACTTTTGGCACCCAATTTCTAACATTAATCCAAGAGAATTGAAATGGGTAGGATGTACCACGTCTGCACGTACGTACTTCATCCTATTCATTCTAATAGGAAATTAAAAAAGAGAGAATTAGAGAATTGACGCACCTGTGATGGTGTTAGGATGACATTCACCATTGATATAGTAATAATAGCAAGAAGGCGGCAGATTTAAGAAATAGTGAAGCTCAAAGCCATACACCAATGCGTTGTGAATGTCTATATATTTATAAGAAGCGTTGTTGTCAACTTGGCCTTGCAAATCTTTCGAGGACATCAAACCCATCCTCTTTACACTGCAACCTTCCCCCAAATCCCATGGGACTACATCGCCAACCATGGCATAACCATACGTAGTTTCTGTTGACTGTCAATGCATGGATCACTGTTCACATACAGATAAGAATTCAGTCGATAAGGACACTTGAAGAAGCTTACAACTGTTGAAAATCTGTCCATACTGTAGGGATCAGAGGTGAAAAGTGACGAGGAATGGAGGAGCAATTTTTGTTGTCGAATTCCGAATCTACGACTCGGAGTGTAAGGTTGTGGTTGTTATGATTGATAGCTTAATAACCCCACCAGACGTACACCTGCAATGAATACAAAGATGGACTGGCCCAGAAGCATTTACACAATCAACCAACACATGTTTATAGTGGTTCGGCTCAACTGCCTACATCTACTTTGCACACCCACTTTCACTAATTCAATAGAAGAAATTACAAAGGGTATGGATCAGCTGATACCACATACATCTATGAATCTCTCTTTTACACCTCTCTCTCTCTGTTTCTTTGCTTTGGCTCTCTCTAACACACTCTCTCTCTGCTTGCTCTTCGTAATAGCAACCTCCTCTGCTTCACAGAAAGGGAATGCAACAGCCCTGTGTATATCTTCGCACAAAGAAAGACACCCAGCACCTGCCTTTTTTCTGATAAAACCTATCTTCTGTCTCAGCCTTTTCTTAGGCTTCTCTACCTACCCATCACACTTCTCAAGGCAGCAAAGCAGAAGAAAAAAAAATCTATATCAGAAAATAAAGAGGTGGCTTGTATTCTACTGTAAGAGAGTGGGTGGGCCCCTGCACAATATAAAATTGTTTTGGGCTCCACCAAACATAACAATCTCCCACTTGGAGACTAAAACAATGAATCATCCAAAGCCATTTGGTCATCGGTGCGAAGGGGTGGGTGTGCAAACTCTATCTTCAATCAAGAAGACCTACTGAAGCTGAACATAGCTTCAGTTTCTCTGTAACCACTGTCTTGGTTAACATGTCAGCTGGATTCTTACTTCCCTGAATTTTTTCAAGTAATAGCACCTCATCTTCTAACAAGGATCTGACGAAGTGATAACGAAGTCCTATATGCTTGGTCCTCGAATGAAATGCAGAATTTTTGGCCAGATGTATTGCACTCTGACTGTCACTATGCAAAACACTTATCTCCTGACAAAGACCCAATTTTGCCAGTAGACCTTGTAACCATATCATCTCTTTGCTCGCCTCTGTCACAGCTATGTACTCAGCCTCTGTAGTTGATAAGGCAACAACCTTCTGTATTTGCGAGATCCAACTAACAGCAGTTGTACCCACTATGAAGACATAACCGGTAGTATTCCTGTAGTGGTCTACCTCACCAGCAAAGTCTGCATCAACAAATCCCTGTAGTTTCAGCTTGCTTTTTCCAAAGCACAAGCATTTGTTAGCAGTTCCTCGTAGATACCTCAGTATCCATTTTACTGCCTCCCAATGTCGCCTTCCAGGATTTTTCATAAATCTGCTCACAACTCCCACTGCGTGAGCGATGTCTGGTCGTGTACAAACCATGGCATACATCAGACTTCCAATGGCTGAGGCGTATGGGACCTTAGCCATGAAGTTGCTATCATCCTCTGATTTGGGACTTTGGTCCTTGGATAGCCAGACATGATTGGCCAAAGGTGTGCTAACTGCTTTAGCACTACTCATGTTGAACCTCTTAAGAACTCGACTGATATACTCAGCCTGAGACAACTGCAAGATACCCTTATGCTTGTCTTTGTGAATCCTCATTCCAAGAATTTGATTTGCTGCACCCAGATCTTTCATATCAAACTCATTTGACAATTTCTTCTTCAATTTCTTGATTTTGTCCATATCTGAACTAGCTACTAACATGTCGTCAACATAAAGTAGCAAAATAATATAGCTAGATTTGAACCCCTTGAAGTAGCAACAATGATCAGCGTTGCACTTGTAGTAGCCATTTTTCTGCATAAACCCATCAAATTTCTTGTACCACTGCCTCGGAGCTTGTTTTAAACCATACAAGGTCTTTTTCAGCTTGCACACAAGTCCTTATTTTCCTTTTATTGTGAAACCTTCTGGTTGTTGCATATATATCTCCTCCTCTAAGTCACCGTGAAGGAAAGCAGTCTTCACATCTAGCTGCTCAAGGTGCAAATCCTCTGCTGCAACAATGCTTAGAACTGACCGAATGGTAGTCAGTTTCACAATTGGTGAAAAAATGTCGGTGTAGTCAATTCCTTCCTTTTGCTGAAAGCCTTTGACCACCAGTCTTGCCTTGTGTCTTTTGGAACCATTGTGCTCTTCTTTGACTCGATACACCCATTTATTGTGCAAAGCTTTCTTTCCTTTGGGCAACTTGGCTAGTTCCCAAGTCTTGTTTGAGATAAGTGAATTCATCTCATCTTTCATTGCAAGCTCCCACTTGATAGCATTCTCCACCCGACATGCCTCATCATAGCATTCAGGTTCACCTCCATCAGTGAGCAACATGTAGTTCATGTACCTTTTGTTTGGTACATGAGGCCGAGAAGATCTCCTAGGTCCAAGAGAAGGAGATAAGGGATGCGGTGCATTAAAATGCTGGGAACTACTCTCTGTCACAAATTCCTCTAGTTGAGGGTTCTCATTTATCTGTTCTTCCACACTATTTTCTGGAATATCATCCAAATGAACATAGACAGGATCACTCTTTGCTGGGGTTGTTGTGTTTCTATCTTTATACATCACCTTTTCATTGAATATAGCATCTCGGCTTCTAATCACCTTTTTGTTTTGGTCATCCCAGAATCTATAACCAAAATCATCTCCACCATATCCAATGAAAATGCATTTTAGTGATTTTGAATCAAGCTTACTCCTAGCTTGATCACTAATATGCACATATGAAACACACCCGAAAACTTTCAAATGAAAAAGTTTTATTTCTTTACCTCTCCATACTTCTTCTGGTATTTTAAGCTCCAATGGTACTGATGGTCCAAGGTTAATCAGGTAAGCTGCTGTATTAATTGCCTCTGCCCAGAATTGCTTGGGTAAACCAGCTTGTATACGCATGCTTCTAGCTCTCTCAGTTAATGTACGGTTCATCCGTTCTGCCACTCCGTTCTGTTGTGGTGTCCCTGGCAAAGTCTTCTCTAATCTGATTCCATTTGAATGACAATACTGTTTGAAACCAGTATCATTATATTCACCCCCGTTGTCTGATCTCAACTTCTTAATTTTTAAACATGTCTCATTCTCCACCATGACTTTCCATTTCTTGAACGCTTCAAATACTTCAGATTTTTGCTTCAAAAAATAGACCCATACCTTTCTAGAATGGTCATCAATGAAGGTCACAAAGTATGACTTCCCGCCAATAGATGAGACTGATGCTGAACCCCAGACATCCGTGTGAACTAACTCAAGTTTCTCTAACTTTGGAGTTCTGCCACCCATTTTGAAACTAACTCTTTTTTGCTTTCCATATATGCAATTTTCGCACAAGTCAATATCAACTGACTGTAGACCCGTTAGCTTTCCCTTCGAGTGCATGACCTTGAGTCCTTTTTCACTCATGTGACCAAGTCTCTGGTGCCAGAGGTTAGGATCCTCTTTGATTGTAGCAACTGAAATTGATCCACATGCATCTGTCGTCATGTAGAGAGTACCAATTTTCTTGCCACGAGCAATAGTCATTGCACCTCCAGATACCTTCCACATATTATTATTGAAGGTTGTAACATATCCTTCATTTGCCAATTGACTCACTGAGATCAGGTTCTTTCTCAAGTCAGGAATGTGCCTGACATCTTCCAATTTCCATACAGACCCATTTAGATTAATCTGTACATCACCCTTACCGACCACATCGCAGGGCTGATCATCACCAAGATAAACTTTTCCAAGGTTGCCTGGTACATATCTCTTAAAGGATTCTTTGTTTGAGGTGGCATGAAATGATGCCCCGGAATCCAATACCCATGCCTCTGTTTTGTTTTCCAAAGAACATATCTATGCGTCATCATCTCCAGAAGTAGTAGCAACATTTACTTCAATCTTCTTTTATGAATCTTTCTTTGGAGCTTTACACTGATTTCTATAGTGTCCAGTCTTACCACAATTCCAACACTCAATGGTCTTTGAGTTATTCTGGTTTTGAGAATTGTTGAATTTCCTGGGATTGCGAGACTTTGATCTGCCATTCCTCGAGTGAGACTTGCCACGACCATTGCCTCTATTTGAATTTCTACTTCTTGTATCAAGGTTTAAAGCAGAACCAGATTGTGAAGTTTCACTAGAGTCTCTTCTACGAATCTCCTCGCTTAATACCATATCTCTGATATCATCATATTGAAGCTTTTCTTTGCCAGCTGAATTACTCACCGCTGTTCTCATGGCCTCCCAACTATTTGGCAGTGAAGCCAGAACTATCAGAGCTCGAACCTCATCGTCAAAAACAATTTCAACAGAAGTTAATTGATTTACTATGGTGCTGAACTGGTTCAAATGTTCTGCCACTGAAGCATTTTCTGCCATCTTCAAATTAAACAATCTCTTCATCAGGTGTACCTTGTTATTTGCAGATGGTTTCTCATACATGCCAGACAAGATTGTCATTAGTTCTTCAGTGGTCTTTACGTTTCCCACGTTGTGTACTACACTTCTTGACAAAGTCAATCGAATAGCCCCTAGAACTTGTCTGTCAAGGACTTTCCAGTCTTCTACTGACATCGTGTATGGTTTTGTACCCGTGAGAGGCTGGTGCAGTTTCTTGCCATAGAGATAATCTTCAATTTGCATTTTCCAAAATCCAAAATCATTTCCGTCAAATTTTTCAACTCCAGACGTTGACATCTTTCCATCTTCTGCCATTGCTACCACTCAAAACCTGAGTGCTCTGATACCAGTTGTTATGACTGATAGCTTAATAACCCCACCAGACGTACACCTGCAATGAATACAAAGATGGGATGGCCCAGAAGCATTTACACAATCAACCAACACATGTTTATAGTGGTTCAGCTCAACTGCCTACATCCACTTTGCACACCCACTTTCACTAATTCAATAGAAGAAATTACAAAGGGTATGGATCAGCTGATACCACATACATCTATGAATCTCTCTTTTACACCTCTCTCTCTCTGTTTCTTTGCTTTGGCTCTCTCTAACACACTCTCTCTGCTTGCTCTTCGTAATAGCAACCTCCTCTGCTTCACAGAAAGGGAATGCAACAGCCCTGTGTATATGTTCGCACAAAGAAAAAAACACCCAGCACCTGCCTTTTTTTTTTTGATAAAACCTATCTTCTGTCTCAGCCTTTTCTTAGGCTTCTTTACCTACCCATCACACTTTTCAAGGCAGCAAAGCAGAAGAAAAAAAATATCTATATCAGAAAATGAAGAGGTGGCTTGTATTCTACTGTAAGAGAGTGGGTGGGCCCCTGCACAATATAAAATTGTTTTGGGCTCCACCAAACATAACACCCTTTGCATGCAGTACACACAAAAAGGACTACATCCTATCTAGTAGATAAGTGATAAGGTGCTACAGTGCAAAGAAGGTCTAGGCTCTCTGCTTCTTGTCTTCATAGATGGTGCTATGGTAAATACTGGAAGTGTTTATATTCATATAAGTAATAAGGTTAACACCTCAATCACTAAGAAAGCACATTTACTCCCACCAAAAAATAAGAGCATCAAGCCTCTACACTATTCTCAACTAGCATAGGTTTTTACTATGCCTTTTTCTTGTGTTTTCAATTTCTAGGATTGTTCTTGAGAAAATCTCATGTTTCTCTTAAGAATTTGTTTTAAACATATGTGTTCTTCAATTTTGATCAATTTCAATGCAAGTTTGCTTCTTAAATTGCATATTCTTAGTTTAAATTTACTTTCTTGGTTTTTCGCATAATTAGGTTTAACTGCTTTCTTTATTGCTTTCATAAGAGTAGGGTAATTTTGATGCATTTTATAGTTCATACTTATATTGTTAGAGATATAACCGAATGTTGTTTATATTTAGAATTTACTTTCACAATAATTGTTATATTTTAGATTTTGATTTTGCACCCATCACTCGCATTTTCACATTTACTCATTGCATCATCATCACACCCGACACCCATGCACGACCCTAAGTCCTTGTAACCAAGGCATAAACTTTTGTGACCGAGACCCTGTTCCTTCCTCGATCCACGGCATAGTCGACATGTGACCGCTGAGATTTTAAGCGAAACAACAAGCAAAGGCTCTGATATACCACATGTTGACTTTCAATGCAGCTTGTAAGAATTAAAAAACACATACTTTGAGTTCACCATGGCTGCGTCCATATAACATAAACTATTTAGATGGAGAGTAGAATTGATTTGTGCGTACTCTTAATGCAAAGGGATTTTGGCTTTATATAGAGTGCTCTTTAAGTCTAACCCAACTGCACTCAATACGATAAACCTTATTAGCACAAAATATTAATTCACTGTCCTTAAGTAGAAATCTCCTTAGCCTTAGTAAATTATAACACAAAACAATATAGGCTTCAGGACACAATCCTAGTTAAACTCCTAATCATGACTTAAGTAGCAATCCTTGAGCAACTATAAGAACACATGAAATTGAATTGTAAAACAATTCCAACACTTTTGTCACACCCCAAAAAGAAACCTGCTAATTTCAAGTGAAGTGTGACTTACGTCCTAATCGTAGAATAATAGAAATTATTATTTCCACCATTAAGATGTGAAACATAAAATAAAATAATTTAATTTAATAAAATGATTAAGATGGTTGCAAAAATAAATTTTGTTTAGCAACTATTGTTTAAGAGTATTATATTTAGTGTTCATCTATTTTATTACAATTTGTTGCTCTAAAAAAACACAATACTCCAGCAAGACCTTTAGAGTTCACTTGAATAATTCATGTCATCAGACATATTTTCGCAACCTGCACAATCTATCAGGGTGTGAGCTTTCAAGGCTCAGTAGGGTATGGGGATCCCTCAAGACCAGTTAGTACAGTTAATCAATATTTCAATGTAAGAGAATAAGAGAAAACGAATAAATTAGTAGGTGTAAAATGATGGGAAAATGCATGTACTCACTCTTTATCTATTCCCGTTGACAAACACACAAGACAAATAGGCCTACATGTCCCATACCGTGCATCTTACCACTGTGGCCCCGAATGTCCCGTGTATAAGTCAATGCCCGTCCATCCCTTAAACCCAATTATTTATTATTTATTATTTCCATAATTTATGAGATCACCAGGTACATCTCCCTTTCTCCTTGGTGTCCCAATTAATTAACCATTTATTAGCTTAACACAACCACACTTTGCTCATGAATGTAACATATGCATAGGAAGAAAATTAAATGGTACAGGGAAAATAATGTTATTTACGTACCCACAATGTTAATATCATAATAAAAATTTACTTATAATCACACAAGATAGTAAGAAATACCAATAATTTATTCAACAAAAGAAAACCATAATAAGGAATTATGATACACAGATAAATTGTAATATAGTCCAATTATTGGAAAATAGGGACCGTACCTTAACCTCTTAAGCAAGGTTTCCTCTTGATCCATTCCTACATGCGTGGTTCTAACAAAATTTAAGAATGTAAAGTTTAGACAAATTTTAATAAAAATTAAAATGTTTTCACTCTCTTTTTAAGGAAAGAGAAATTTTTATTCTAACTTAAAATGGTCGGATTGACGTGAAACTAAAACCATTGGACTTGTATCGAAAATAAGATTTGAGAGGGTTAAAACTGGGTCAAAAAGTCACCGAAAACAGCCACACAGGCCACCACGCGCCGGTGGTGCGTGTGGGGACTGATGACTAGCTACTATTCACCTTTTTCTTCAAAATAGCCTCTGTTTTCTATTTTTTTAATCTCTACTTTGACTAGACTTTTATCCTACCAAACGTTCACGAAATTTTGTAAAATTGTACTCATTTTAAAGATCTCTATCTCCTCTTACACCCATATAAAATTTATACAAAATGGAGCTGTAAAACGCGAGATAAATGATCATAAAGTAGGCTACCCGAACTGTCTTTTTTCAAAAATTTCCCAGGTTTTTCTTCAACTTTCGACCTCGTTTTAGTAGCTGAATACTTGATGAAATTTATCAATCTTGGACTTATTTTAAAGCTAGTAACACCCTCTGTATGACCATATAAAGATCAAGAAAAACTAACCATTAAAACTCTAGTTATAAGCCTCGAAAAGTGGCTATATGGACTGCGAATTTTCTGGGAAAATTTCCAGATTTTCCAGTTTTCTTGGTCTTTAATTTTCTTTTAATTCTAAACCATAAAGCAAGGTTATAGGATTTTAAAAATGGTTATAAGTGACTAAATATGAGTTTTACAATATTAACAAGCTATCTAAACAAACACTTTTTCTAAAAAAATTTTGATAAGGACACTCATGCATGGTTCTTTAGAGCTCACCTTCCTTCCCCTCTTCTTGGGTTTGAGCTAGGTGAAATGGTGTGATTCCTACAATAAAAGAGAAAGACCACATATGCTAAAAGTTGTTAATACTAAAAGATGTTTGTGTAAATAACTAAGAGAGAAAGGATTTGCATTTTGAATCAAACCTTCTCAAGCCCTTTTCTCTAGCTTTTCTCTCTTCCTTCTCTCTATCTCTCTTCTTCTTACCACAGATGCTAAAAATTGTTAATACTAAAAGATGTTAGTTTAAACAACTAAGAGAGAAAGGATTTGCATTTTGAGTCAAACCTTCTCAAGCCCCTTTCTCTAATTTTTCTCTCTTCGTTCTCTCTATTTCTCTTCTTCTCACTCTTATTTTCGTTCTGCTTCTGGGGGGTGCTGGTTTCAGGTGGTTCTCAACTCCTTTAAGACCCTATTTATACACTTAAATCTAGTTCAAGTAACTACATAGTTAGAGGAATCTTGTTAAATGAGTTAGGCTTAATGATGGCCTAAATGTGAGTCACCATCCTAAATCAAGATCTAACCATTGCTTAAGGGTTATGTGGCTTGTGTAAAAGTGTGATCAGATCTGATCTTTATCCTCCTCTTTTTTTTTCTTTTTTTTTTTCTTTTGACAAGGGAGGATTGGACTTTTGTCTAAAGGCATGTCACCTAAATTTCTCATTTGGATTAAAAGAAGGTAGCCCAAGGTTGAAGGCCCAAAAT
>QANT01005956.1:0-45132 GCA_003254885.1 Purshia tridentata | reverse complement strand
TTCTTCATTTGAATAGTCTTTTGGAGATGCTCTTATATCCATTAGAAATTACGGAAGGGACAATTAATTTTGCAAATCCCAAATTCTGTGTTGGAGACTGAACCGAGGAAATTATTGAAAAAAAAAAAAAACATTGCATATATGAATATGCAAATCCCTAGTTTTGTGTTGGAGATCAAGGAGATACAGAGGGATATTCCCATTTACCATATAAAAATGTAGGCTGATATTTTATTCAATGCATGCATCGTTAGGCATATTTGAAAGGGTAATTCAATTTCTGAAATCCCAAGTTTTATGGTGGCGGTGGTCCTCTTACAGTTACACAAAGAAACCACCATGTCCGGCATTTCTGCAATAATAATATTAATATATGCATGGTGATGGTGTTATGTAGTCATGCATGTTCTTCTACTTTAATATACTGTTCATTTCTCTCTCGTGGTCCGATTCAAAGGCATGAATGAAGGACATGATCCATACTTATATGAATGTCAAAGTTAGGCTGGTAATATATAGTATATATGAGAGGGCTTTTGGATGCTCCAAACTCCATAACCTACCCACGATATAGTTAAGTTTATATTAAATTACGAGCTTTTTATTTATTTATTTATGAAAAAATATATTAATAAACCAGCAACCAACCGGCAAAACCAGCATATATGACAATGCATATAGTACCAGAAGACAATGCATATAGGTAATGTATTAATTTGCAGACTATTTTGGTTCCTTGCTCCTTCCTTCCCGATACAAATGGTGGGTCGACAGCTTTCGTTTCTTACGCATATCTGTCTAACTTAAACATGGCAATATATACATATTTAATTATATAAACTATATAATTCATAAATGCCTCCAACAATCTGCACATGCCCCTGCCCCACCTTCCCACTTGCTTCATGGATCTTATTCATATATTGTCTTCTCTTCTCAACCACTAAATATAAAATATACAAAAGATAATAGTTTTTTATAAATTATAAAATAAAGTTCTCTCGTCAAAATTATATAAATGATGTATAAAATAATGCTGTTTAGTAAGGAAATATATTCGATCAATCATGATTGTGTAGTTATATTCGAAGAATATATAGAGTCCCCTTTATAATACAGTAACGTAATATGTCAGATACAAACTAGAATTAATATTTATATATATGCAATATAAATAAAATAAAATAAAATAAGAGAGCATATATACATATCGCAGAGAATCTTATGATATACAAGCCATTGAAACCACCGTTGAGAAGTGAGTAATTAAACATTGAGATTATTATTAAGCAAGCAAAGGCAGCCATGGACAAATGGACACTAATAGGTAAAGTAGCACATGAGAAAGGTACTATGAACATCTTATATAATATTATTGCTTCTTGTCCCTAAAAAATCTCTCCGAATATAATAACATCTTCATTTCTTATAACTTTAAAAACATTAATAAAAAGGACCCAAAAATTAAACATGGTACAGACAGACACATCCAAACTCCGTGCTCCATCGCTGTAGATAGATCGAGCCGGTCTGCTTTCATTTGATTGTGTCCATGATCACACAAATCAACCAAGCAATGAACCAACTTCAACTTCTGTTTTTGCACTTCTCCACGGCTCTGGGTGCTGCAAATATTAAAAATTTACACATTAACAAAAATAAATCCTCTATTTTCAATGAAATAAATATACAAACTTTGATATATATTAATGGGTTACTGTTAGTTTTGAAGGTACTGACCAAGTCCAATGGCCTCAGATCCCTTCATTATCCGCAAGCGTTTGCATGAATCAACAAACATCCTGTTATATCCAAGAAAATAAATAAAATTAGTGATGCTGTTCATTGTGATTCAATTCTTTGCAGGTTAATTAATTTAATTTCCAAAGTTACAAATAATTAAATGAATAAATAATAAATTAAGAAATACTTACTCCCATGGCACATCCCCAACAAGCATCCAATCTCCATCTTTGTCCTCATAAGTAGGCATGTACTCAGAACCATTCAGAAGGTCTATCAATTTGCTCTCGTTCATGAAATCCTTCATCCCTTCTGACCCACAATTACCTTCATTCCAAAAAAGAAACAAAATTAATTTAATTTACTAAAGATGAGTAACTACTAATTAAACAAACAAAACACAAAAAAATAAAAATAAAAACCATTTTTCTATAGTAATTAATTAGAAAACGTGAGTTGAGAAAAGATTATTATTAGGTGGGTTTGAAGGTAAGCTAAGCATGATTAATTACCAATAGTGAAGGAACTGAACATTTTGGCCAAGGCATTAGAAAGGTCTGGGTAGCTTTTGTACAACTTCAAGTCCACTTTACGTAAATAGGGTGCTCCATCCATGCTCACTTTAACAAATGCTGCACTAGTAGTACTGCTGCTGCTTCCCTTTTGATCAGCTCCCTCATCTGTGCTACTCTTTTGGACGGCCACGATGTTCTTCCGGAACGATCGGACGGGTGGCCAACCCACAACTTGAGCCCTGTATGATTCAATTATGTATACTAATTTTGTTAGGTGAGCCAGACGGTTTATAAAAATTTTCTTGTCTAATATTTGTTTGGTGGGTGAGAAAAGAAAATAATGACCAAGCATACACAAATCTAGTGATCAAGCATATTATTGTAAAAAGAAAATAATGTACTGATTTCAGCCACTTTTTGTGCATGTAATTTTTGAAGTTTTTCAAAGTCTCTGACCAAAAATGAAATCTAGAACAAAAGAACAAAACAGAGAAACAGAGAAACACAAGGAAACAGATGAAAGCTTACTTGGCTGAAGGGGGCTTAGATGGGTCAGTTGTGCGAGGAGCAGGAGCAGTAGTAGCAGCAGCAGCAACATTCTTTTCCTTGTTCTTGGTCTCCACAACTTGATCTCCTCCATCAGAACCTGACTCAAGATTGAGCTTCAAATCAACGGTTTCTAAAAAACCCCTCTTCCCATTATTAATCCTAGCCCCTTGATCACCACTTAATTTCCCACCAGGCAATCCCAGACGAAGTTCAGTCTCCTCAAAATTTATCAAGCTATATCTCTGTTGCTGCCCATGATCTTCAGTCACAGTACTCATCTTACCCACCAACTTAATTCACCACCAAAATTTTGATGAAATTCTATAAATACCCACTTTCGCTTTCTTACACACACACTCTCTCTCTCTCTGTTTTTTATGTTTTGGGTTTAGCTTTCTTTCTGGATTTAACTCTGAATGCTGGTGAAGAGGGTGCAAGAGGAACACTATAAAACGTGCGACTTTGGAAGAAGACCGAAGTGGTTCTGATGTGGGCTGATATATGGATGGTGCTCTGCGTCTCTCAAATCTCTTTTGAGACTCTGGACCGTTCCGATGCCGCCACGTGGACGGTTTAGTTCGCTGGATCAACCGGGCCTTGTCGGAAGACTGATGTCATGGAGGACGTCACGCTTTGGAAGAATGATTGTTGTGACTGGTGGTGAGGCAAGTGGACACAAGACAACTTGGCTCTGTATCCCCCTTTTATTTGTTTCCTTCGGTTCCACCTCCGTTAATAATTAATACAATAATACTATTTTTATCATATTCTTATATTATATTTGTTGTATTATATTACATGTCATTATTATACTAACAAGATATTTTTTTTAATTTTTAATTTTATTTTTTTAGTATATAATATTTGAATGTCATGTAAATTATCACATAAAATAGTATAAAATTATGATATAAAAATGTAATAAATGTAGCATTGTTATAATTAATAAATGTTAATTGACTTTAAATACCAAATTTCAATAATTTTTTAGTTTAGATATCAAAATTTAATAGCATTTTAAATTAGGTACTAGTTGAAAAGTCAAACATAATAATATAATAAAGGACACTATAATTCACAAATATTACATCAACCATTACATCAACCATTACAATAATATATATACATATATATATTTATACTATATAGAATGAAACTAACTCTAATTTTATTGAATATACCCATTTTAAAGGTTTACACTATTAGGTAGGAGCCCATCATGATTTTATGGACTAATGCTCAACAAATATGAGGCTGGCATTTAAAATATATTAGGAAATGAACTAGTTTGATTCGGGTGAATTGAAAAGTATGAGAAAATTTTGTGGCCTCAATAATTACTTTTAATTTTAGTGTGGGTATATTCTTCTTGTATAATCATTGATGTATGTTAAACCATTAAAAATCATAGAAAATAAATAAAATATGGACCCTCTTTGAAGCTTTCACCTATTTAAATCCAATCCCATGGGTCTATCATGATCCAAAGAGAGTTAAAGTGAGGTAGGCTTTGTTGTTTTAAAGGAAGAATGAAAGGGAAACTAAAGTGACCAAAGCAATCCATCACTAATACAGTTAGAATTAATGTTTTTTTTTTTGGCCAGGACAGTTAGAATTAATGTTAATTACATGAAATGTATATAAAGACACAATTTTTCTTTATAAGTTGATGTGCTGGTGATGTTGATAATCTAGCTAGTAGCTAGCTATGTAGCCCATAGCTCTTTTTTCAAAATCTATACATCTACTTTTGAAATCGAACCCTAACCCTATGCTGCACAAACCCTTTTTTTTTCCAAGTCCATCAAAGGAACCAACTTGGATAAATGAATAGTTTTGCTTCTGAATTTGAATACCTTGAAAAAGTGAGGCAACTCTTGGCCAAAAGAAAGAAGAAAAAGTGAGGCAACTATACTCATAGGACAAGTGACTTGTCATAAGGCAAATCAATGCATGTACAATGCACATAATAATGCAACCAAATAGTGGGGTGTGAATCCAGCCTTTACGAATAGCTAGGGTATAGCTTAGTACTGTAGGACAAGTAATTGCTCAAATATACATGTTTGCGTGCACAGTTAACTTTGTGCATATATTAGAGGGACAGCTCCAACACCCAAGAATGGCATCTCGATCAAAATCTTTTCGATGTGTGGTAGCCATCAAAACCACCTACGTCATCCTGTTTTTTTGTTCACAAAAATAGCCAAATAAATAATAACCAAATTTCCGATTTGTTTTGTCAAATTTGTAGAGCATATTATGCATGAAGAAGGCCAATCATATACGATTTTTCTTTTAATTTGGATCAACCATATAGCATGTTGGGTATAATTTTGGTTTGGAGTTTATATTAATTATGGCCGTTGATTGTTTTAGTTTGCATGAAGCGGATGGCACAGATTTAGCAAATATGGGAAGCTTCAGCGAATCAAAGGAACGCGCAGAGAAAAGTCAACTGTGGAGTGGAGGAAAACCATGTGCTACGCTCTGCACTTTTTATTCCACCACAGACAGAATGCCAGATGCCAGATGAGAATGAGATGAGACTTGTTTCTTTTTTCTTTTGACAAACACCTCGTCTCTATCATGTCAACTATCTTCGTCATCCCATCATCTTATAAAAAATAGTAATACGCACTATATTTACGATATTTCTATATTATAATCTTTAATTAGTATATTATGTTATAAAATTATTCATTAAAATCAAGCATTTACATAATTATAATTTATTATAATCTTGATTAAGCCTCAATTAATATTCTGTCAAACAAGGAACAAACTGCTCCGTCCATCTTTATGGACTTTATTGACAAAACCGTGAAAAAACACAGAAGCAAAACGTAGGAACGACGTCGTAGGGGTCCATTCATGCCAACAAGCAATCCATACTCACAGGCCCTCGTGTGTAGTGGGCCCCTTCCTTTTCGGCCCAAAGTCACCATCCTACACCCCCAGACCCCACACGTGTGCAGTAATTACAAGAATCCATCAGCATCTCACGGGAGGGACAGACACCACACGTGTGACACAATTGGCTTGATAGCTCCATTTACTCATTTATTGTGTTTTGTTTTACTCCTGAGTCAGTGACTGTTTTATGAGTTTCGCGTCGTTATCAATCTTTCACCGTACTGTTCCCGTCCGTACCGTCGTGCAAAATTTATGTGGAGTGGAAGATAAGAACAAGAATCAACGGCAGTGTTTTAGTTGTTAGTATCCGCGGATTCAGGAGGACCGTTTGTTTTTTATCTTATTGCAATATGATTCAGTACCACAGGTTTATGCATGGAGACACCACCTTTCGATTACTTGTTATTAAGCAATCGAGAAAATCAAAAGGCAAAAATGAAAACCAAAAAACCTCAACGTGGAATTGTTGAGGTCACGAGTGGATTGTTCCCCTCCCACATTGCCAAAATATTTAATGAGAAAGCGAACCCTTCGAGAGATTCAGTGAGACTGGTACTACCTACTAGTAACTAGCCAAGGGTTGAATGATGTGTTAGATCTATTTTATTTTATTTTTGTCTCAAAATGTTAGATCAATTTTACAATTAAGGAGGAAGAGAGAGACAGATGAGCTGTGTTTTCTCAATTTAACTTTTGACACTTTTGTTTTATAGCTAAAATTATGAGTTTTATTCTTTGAAGTTTGGATAATTTAAAGAAGTGAGTTATATGATTATATCTTAACCAACAAAATAGTAACGAAGTTTAGATAAATATCGTGAAGCTTATCCTTACTTAAGTCATGATGTACATGCTATTGCTACCCATCATTATTCCAAGAAATTAAAACATTAGAAAACGTAGTGACAATGATAAAAGATTGGGAGAGAACTAACAACTAATAATACACATGAATAGATAAGGCAATGTTGAAGATGATTGGCTGGAGATGGGTTGAGGAGGCCCATTTTTGGTCGGGGATCCCAAGGATGACAACCCAACTCTATGGGCCCCCATTAATCGCACATTATTGGAGGGGTGGGTGAAGTGTGGACCCCACCCATTCGCTAAAAGCCTAAAAGTAGACCTCATTCGACTAGACTAGTGGGCCCTTTGTGTCTTTTTTTTATTAGTAGGAAATTAATATTGAATGTAACACAATTTAGTCTAGACACAATTGTTGGAGGATAGGACCATAGGACTACCCTCTCCCCAATGTCTACAGCCATTTCATAATGTCAAACTTTGGCACAAAAAGCAAAATATATATATACGAATAAATCAAATAGTATTTCACACATCTAATTGTTGTTGTCAAAATATAATCCCACATTTAAGACTATAAAAGTATACACATTACATACGACTTTTTGTTATCAAATGTTTCTAGAATAATCAGTAGTAAAACTGGTTTGTCTAGCACGACATTTGATATTGTTAGATAGTGAATTTATGTTTAAACTAGTTGTTAAAATAATATGTATGTTAGAGAACTTTTCTCTTGCAAAAGTTTTCATATAAAAAATGAGAAAAACAATCTCAACCATATGATTTTTACTTTTATTATTAAGCATTTAATACATGATAATAATTATATAGCTAATATTATTTTTTCACACCCTTCCCCCAAGGAACTTTCGTAAATGAAAAGTTGACATGTATATTATATATATTTTTAAAGGAAAATTAAACTTTGATATAGAAAACAAAGACATTAATTTTGAAGGTGGATAGAATAATAGGTTAGTGTTGAAATAGATTTTGGGTATGCTTGTTTCTAGTGTAACAAAAAAATAAGACGGTGATTTTGACTTCATTTCTTAAATATTTGAATTTTGATTAGAGAGAGAGATAGAGTTATGAAAATGGCGAATGGCAATGAGAATAATATTGAGGTGGACTCGAAAGAAACGGAGCGCATTAAGGTAAAGGCTCATGGGGCTGAGCATACCCACATGCACAGCTGCCCTAACTTTAGTCCCAATTAAAGCCATGCCCACTCTATGCCCTGCCCATCATCGACACCCCATGTGGGCCCAACTCACATGGAATGTACCCACCACACCCCTTCATCCGACGGCCCCGCATTTGTTTCCGCGGAATCCTTGGGTACATCCTGCTCGTCCGATTTCGAAATCAAAGTCTTCAATATGGGCGGCTAAGGTTTGTCCCAGCTTTGTCTCGATTTGCAGGGACAACCGCCTCAAATGTGCTGCTCCTGTCCAAACACCTTAGCTGCCCCTGTCCAACACCCTATGGCGCTCTTCACACTCTATATAGTGCGTGACATCCACTTTCTCTTGAAAGAAAAAGGAAAAAAGAAAGAGCGCGTAATGTGAGTACACGCGCATAAGAGAGCAGGTGGAGGAAGTACTGGTTTTTTGTTAGTTTTCCTAGACAATGTCCTTGGCCTTTATGACTTTATCATCAATCTTCTCAAGACTTGTATCTATAAAATACCTTTGAATCCGGTTTGGTCTATCACACATTTTACACATCTCCCAATTAAAGCCTTCATCAAAGGAATAGAGAAGAAGAGTTCATAATCTGATTGGAATTAACATTTGGTTATTGATAGCTGATCATCATCAATTCAAAGCTTTTGAAGAAGGGTCAGTCTGAGATCATCAAAGCTGTAGTAAAAGGTGGTCATGGAATTTGTGCAGGATCTGAACCTTGAGGCCACAGAGCTTAGATTAGGCCTCCCAGGCGCTAAGGACTCTGAGACATCTTCTACCACCACTAGTGTAACTACTGTAATAAGCAAGAGCAACAAAAGAGCACTCCCAGCTGATATGAATGTTAATGGGGACTCTGAATCCAAAAGATCATGTGACCAACAAATTGCTCATCAACCTCCACAACCCAAGTAAGGAATTAATCCACGCCACCATAATTCTGATGACCCATTTTGTTCTTCTTGCTGATTGGCCAATTAATGTATGTGTCTGAAAATACTAATATGGTAGGTGTATGTGTTTTGGTATTGCAGAACACAAGTTGTGGGGTGGCCACCAGTGAGATCATACAGGAAAAACTGCTTCCAAGCTAAGAAAACAGAGAAGTCAAGTGGTGGGCTTTATGTGAAAATAAGCATGGATGGGGCTCCTTACCTTAGAAAGATTGATTTGAAGGTTTATAGAGGATACCCAGAACTGCTTAAGGCCTTGGAAGACATGTTCAAGTTCAAAGTTGGTGACTACTGTGAGAAGGAATTGAGGTTCATGAATAACAACAGATCAGAATATGTGCCCACTTATGAAGACAAAGATGGGGATTGGATGCTGCTTGGGGATGTTCCATGGGAGTAAGTACTACTTAATTCTCTGCTATCTAATTAATTCCTTTAATTAAAAGTAGTACAAATTGCTGATCATATTTTTTCTGTCAATTTCAGGATGTTCATCATTTCTTGCAAGAGATTGAGAATTATGAAGAGTTCTGAAGCTAAAGGCTTAGGCTGTGCTGTGTGAGACCAATATATCAATGAAGAATTCAACAAATACAAAGCTTGGGCTCTCCATGAAGAAACCGATAGCTATATAGCAGTTTCAGCTTGGGCTCTCCATGATGAAACTCAGAGATAGCGATCTTGGTCTTCCATTGCTGGAGTTGTAACAGAAAAATTTGAGAAGCAATTGTCAAAAAAAGAACAAAAATAATATCATGCATAGTTTGTGATCAGTTCTCTCCAAAAGGAAGAAGTATTGTACAAGGAAAGAAAAAAAGGATAAAGGAAAAGGAAAAAAGAAGAAGAAACTTTCACAATTTTTCAATTGCATCAGAATTAAATTATATTGCATCAAGCTTTGAATGATGATATTGGATGTAAGATTGTTGATGTTCATCTACCAATAAATTGGGTTTGAGATTAGGTGTTTCTATTTTCAGCTTAATTTTTCTCTGGTTTGAGTGATATCCTTGCCATTAAAACCCAAACATATATTATATATTAAGCTTGCCATATCGTCCTTTTCAATGTAATAAACTGGTTAAGGCATTTTTATTGTCATAGATGAGAGCAATAAGAGAACACCATAATCAATGGAAACCACTGTTTTGGAAAGCTTCAACTAAACAAATATGGCATGAAAAGAAAACACAAATATGGCAGGCTGGGTAACAACATTGGTTTTGGTTAGTTTAGTTGGTAATTACAGTATAATATTGTTCCAAAGTTGCTGCTTAAAGACTTGTATAAATTCCCGCCTCGCTCTTGCTCTCACTCTCATTTCTGTATAGTGTGTTTATAATTTCAAGTACGGAAATGTGAAAAGCTCAAACGAATTATCAAGACCACAAAAAACACTACCTTTGCACAATATTATCAAGACCACAAAAGATAACTCGAAAAATATAATAGCTTGGAGACAACAAAATGAAATTGTAAGAACAGAGTAGTGGATGGCATATAGAGACTACATTGTATCGAGTCGATACTTACCCAATCCGAGAAACAACATCAGGACATATAATTTTAGAGTGGGAGCCAACATTGTCATCTCCAATAACAGATCAAATGAAAAACTGGGTATCTATTCTATGCACGACATGGAAATGAAAACCCGCACGTAGACCTTCAAACCTAGTTTTATTTGCTCGTGGTGGTGATGGTGGTGTTGTGTTTGGGATGTAATATTATTGGGTATACGAATCTGATATTGAGTTTTAGTAAAAATAATTTAAAAAACATTTAGAATTTAGATGTACTAATAAATTTTAATACTTTTTATATGTTGGGTGGATTGATGATAAACTTGGTATGAAGTTCACGTAGTTTGAAGGCCAAAAGTCAAAACTACATATCAACACAACAGTACATGAGTTGAACAAATACAAGTTAATTGGACGACCCTCGCTTGTTCTCAATAATACTTATTCTACCAATAAAATTTACTTCTTCTCAATATTCTCACACAATTTGATGAAAAAACATCTTGTCAATTTTTTAAGAAATATTCGACTTATTGCAAAACAACTCATTCACCGTTTTTATTTTAAAATTATTGACATATTATTTGGAAAAAAAATGCATCAAAATGTTTTATTTACAACAGCCGGGTTTTATTTTGGAGTTTAAATATGAGTAAAATGATTATTTAGTTCTCATCATGTGTAAGAAAATTCTGAAAGTGAGTTGAGAAGAAAAAACAGAAAAGAAAACTTCATTACTTACTAACCTTCTTTATTGCCACGTGGCAACTATGTTTATTAAATAATACTAACACACCAATCAGTGCAAGCAATCGGCAATGTCCTTAGCCAATAACCATCTTTGATCTTTCTCTCTCTCAAAACTCGATGTCCGAAAGTTTAAAACTCCGAAATCCGAATTCAGAACTCAAAAGCCACGCACCAACACAAACACACAGATACATATTCTGTATGGAGAGAGAGCTGAAAGAGCAAAAGAGCTTCCTTCTCTCTCTGTCTCTCAAACCCTAATCTCAATGTATGTTTGACCTAGTCTAGTATATAGAGGGATCTTTAACCCTAATCCGATTTCTTAATTTCAAAGCAAAAGAAGAATGGCGTCGGAGCTAGGGCAACAGACGGTGGAGTTCTCGGCCTTGGTCAGCCGTGCCGCCGAGGAATCTTTCCTCTCGCTCAAAGAGCTCGTGGAGAAATCTAAGGCGAGCCCGGACCAGTCCGACACCGAAAAAAAGATACGGCTGCTCAAGTACTTGGTCAAGACCCAGCAACGCATGCTCCGCCTCAATGTCCTTGCCAAGTGGTGCCAACAGGTCTCGCCCTTTCACTCACTCCCCCATCTATTCTGGGTTTTCTTTTGGTGCCCAATTGATAATTATACATTCTGGTCTTTTATGAATTTGCATTCAATTATGTGAATTTAGGGTTTTTTTTTTATAGTTGGAGCATAGGAATTGGTTTCTTTCTTTAAGTGAATTTATGCTTCAAAGGGTTCTTGGTTAGAAGACTGTAATGTGAATTTTTTTTTTGGAATATTTAAATTTTCAGCTATCTTGTTTGTTATACATGCTTTTCTATTTGCAGGTCCCGTTAATACAGTACTGCCAGCAACTTGCTTCCACTTTGTCAAGTCATGATACGTGTTTTACTCAAGCTGCAGATTCGTTGTTTTTCATGCATGATGGGCTACAGCAAGCTTGTGCTCCTGTTTATGATGTTCCGTCTGCAATTGAAATCCTCCTAACAGGGTCATATCAGCGTTTACCGAAATGTGTAGAAGATGTGGGTGTTCAGAGTTCACTAAGTGAGGATCAGCAAAAGCCAGCTTTGAAGAAGCTGGACACGCTTGTCCGGTCTAAATTACTAGACATGCAAATCCCAAAAGAAATTACTAAGGTTAAAGTCTCTGATGGTACAGCAATGCTTCGTGTAGATGGAGAATTCAAGGTTTTAGTGACTCTGGGCTACCGTGGGCACCTAACAATGTGGAGGATACTGCATTTGGAGCTGCTTGTTGGTGAGAGAAGTGGACTTATAAAGCTGGAACAGTCGAGGCGACATGTTCTTGGGGATGATTTGGAGCGCAGAATGGCTGCTGCAGAAAATCCTTTCATGACATTATACTCAGTTCTGCATGAGCTTTGTGTTGCACTCATCATGGACACTGTCATAAGGCAGGTACAAGCTCTTCGACAAGGAAGATGGAAAGATGCAATTCGGTTTGAGCTCATATCTGATGGCAGCACGGGTCATGGAGCGGGTTCTGGCTCTGCGCAATTAAATCTAGATGGAGAAACTGATTCATCTGGTCTACGAACGCCAGGGCTAAAAATTGTATACTGGTTGGATTTTGATAAAAACAATGGTATTTCTGATTCGGGATCATGCCCGTCTATAAAAATTGAACCAGGCCCAGATCTTCAGATAAAGTGTCTTCATAGCACATTTGTCATAGATCCTTCGACTGGGAAGGAGGCAGAATTATCTCTTGACCAAAATTGTATTGATGTTGAGAAGTTGCTTCTGAGAGCCATATGCTGTAATAGATATACTCGTCTCCTCGAAATTCAGAAAGAGCTGGGGAAAAATGTTCAAATCTATCGAGGTGCAGGGGATGTTGCTCTTCAGTCCCATGTGGAAGAAGTGGATGTTGACCATAAAAAGGTTGTTTCACTTTTGCTTGTTACATATTTCATGGTTCTTTCATCTGTTTATTCTTTTCTTCAATGTAGTCTAGGAATCCTGCTGTATTTTCATGCATATGTCTTTTGCAGTTCATTTTCTTCATAATTTGATTTCCTGATTTTCTGTGTACAGAAGGATTGTAAGTCCAATGCCAGAGAATATGAAGGGCAGGAAGTATTATGTGTACGTGCCTATGGCTCGTCATTTTTTACCGTGGGAATAAATATAAGGTATCCTTTTTTGATTATATTGTTATCAGTATACTAGTACAGGGTACTATGAATTATGACTTGCCCCAAGGTAAGCTAAGAAAACTGTTATTACAGCTAATAATGCTTCTGGTTAGACATTGGAACAAGTTCTTGACATACTTTCTAATGGTTTTTATGATTTTAAGAAAGAATCTTAGGACATACTTGGTGGTGCTCTAGGATATAAATTTGATGTTCTTTTTTCGAATCTTCTCCATAACATCTTTTACTTACAGGAATGGCCGCTTTCGTCTTCAGTCCTCCCGGAATATTCTTGCTTCTTTAGCATTTTTGTCTGAATGTGAAGATGCTTTAAATCAGGGAAGTATGACTGCAGCTGAAGTCTTCATTAGCTTGAGAAGCAAAAGTATTTTGCACTTATTTGCATCTATTGGCAGGTTTTTAGGCCTTGAGGTAAACATTTCCTTTCTTCTCATATGACATTTTTTTGAGAATAAAAGTCACTGGGTGCTGTGTTTTGGATTGTTGAGGATTAAATGTGTATGGATTCACCTAATGTCCTCAAGATAAGACATGAATTGTATTCTTGCAGGTATATGAACATGGTTTTCCTGCAGTTAAAGTACCAAAGAACATTTTGAATGGTTCAACTATGTTGCTAATGGGCTTTCCAGATTGTGCGAGCTCATATTTTCTTCTGTTTCAACTTGATAAGGATTTTAAACCCCTGTTTAAATTGCTTGAGACTCAGCCGGATCCATCTGGAAAAGCTGAATCTTTTAATGACCTAAATCATGTGCTGCGGGTCAAGAAAATTGATGTTAGCCAGATGCAGATGCACGAAGATGATATGAATCTAAGCTTGCTTGACTGGGGAAAACTGCATTCCTTGTTGCCCACAGTTGGGGGTTCTAATCAGTCTGAAAATGGTCTTCTTTCGGATATCAGCCTTAAGGGTTCTATGCCAATTTCTGGGTGTCCACCATCGAGCTTTTCTTCTGTTGTTGATGAAGTGTTTGAACTGGAGAAAGGATCATCTGTACCTCCTTTCTCTGTTCAGAATGCTTCCCATTTTGGCTCTGTTCCAATGAATCTTCATACCCTAAAAGCCGGTAGTCCCTCTCCTAAATGGGATGGAAGTATGCAGATATCACAGTTAAATAATGTTGCGAATGTTTCTAGCATGGCCACTCATTATAATGGATCTATATATTCGTCAAACAATTTGAAAGGCCCTGTACAGTCTGCTTCTCTTGGTTCTCTATCTTCTGGCCCAGGAAGGAGTGCCTCTGTGAGGAAACTACCAGTTTCAAAGTCTGATCAGGACTTGGCTTCTCTTAGGTCTCCACAGTTGGTTGAGTATGGTTCATGTACTTCAATGGATGAAGATCAGCTGAGATTTCTGAATGATACTTCAAAGGGTGCAATATATGGGATTGGATCACCCCGACTATTATCTCCACCCCAGTCCACTGGCCCCCGAATCTCTGGGCCGGGTATGAGACCCAATGGATGTTCACCTGCTGGTCCTCTAACTGGATCTTTCAGAGTTGCTGGATCAAACTCATGTGCATCAACTCCCATATGTAAGATACTTTCTCTGTCTATTTTAAGTGGGCTATATGCATTTTTTTTTTTTGGCCAAAGGGCTATATGCATTTTAATTTAGTGTCAATTGTACCTTTATTATCTAGCCTCATAATATTAGAAAAAGACCTTTTTTTTTTAAATTTTAAAATTTTTTTTCAGCCCAGGCACCAGACTGTCTATTTTAAGTGGGCTATATGCATTTTTTTTTTGGCCAAAGGGCTATATGCATTTTAATTTAGTGTCAATTGTACCTTTATTATCTAGCCTTATAATATTAGAAAAAGACCTTTTTTTTTTTTTTAATTTTAAAATTTTTTTTCAGCCCAGGCACCAGACTCTGGAGTATGTCAAAGCCCCAATCATGATGTTTCAAAACATAATAGAAAACCTCGAAAGCGTACACTTTCAGATATGTTGAATTTGATCCCATCACTTCAAGGGGTGGAAGCCAGTTCAGGATTTAGTAAAAGGAGGAAAATTTCTGCAGTGGCTCATCATCAGCAGTCTTCATCACAGGTGCTCATGTCAAGGGATATAATTTCAAAAAATGCTGTATACAGTTACGGGGATCTTATATCTGAAGCTAATAAGGGAAATGCACCTTCTAGCATTTACATTTCAGCTCTTCTTCATGTGGTCAGGCACTGTTCACTTTGTATTAAGCATGCTAGACTAACTAGTCAGATGGGGGCTCTGGACATCCCTTATGTTGAAGAAGTGGGTTTAAGAAGTACATCTTCAAACATATGGTTTCGAATTCCATTTGCCAGAGGTGATTCATGGCAACACCTATGCTTGCGACTTGGCAAACCTGGAAGCATATATTGGGATGTCAAAATAAATGACCAGCACTTCAGGGATTTGTGGGAGCTTCAGAAAGGAAGCAATAGTACACCTTGGGGTTCTGGTGTTCGCATTGCCAATACATCTGACATAGACTCTCATATTCGCTATGATCCAGAAGGTGTTGTTCTAAGTTATCAGTCTGTGGAGGCTGATAGTATAAAGAAGTTAGTGGCAGACATCCAAAGGCTTTCTAATGCAAGAATGTTTGCCCTTGGGATGCGGAAACTGCTTGGAGTAAGAGCAGATGAGAAGCCAGAAGAAAGTAATACAAATTCTGATTTTAAGGCACCTGGAGTAAAGGGTTCATTTGAGGCAGCTGATAGATTATCTGAACAAATGAAAAGGGGATTCAGAATTGAGGCAGTTGGACTGATGAGTCTGTGGTTCAGTTTTGGATCAGGTGTCCTAGCTCGCTTTGTTGTAGAGTGGGAATCAGGTAAAGAGGGTTGTACAATGCATGTATCTCCCGACCAGCTTTGGCCTCATACCAAGGTACATTCACAATCTCTTGATTGTTTATTTCTTGTAGCAGTTTTATGGATTTTAAGTTTAGTGTATGTGAAATTGATTAGCCCTACTTCTACATGCGTCCTTTGACATTTGTTTTCTTAAGTGGTTATGCCTGGCCTTGCCGTCATTGCTAAAAGTAATATAAGCTGTTTTTTCTTAAAATTTGTACAGTAAAAAATTTCAACTTTTAGCCAGTGGTGCCATGCCAAAGTTTATAGAAATTGGATTAAGATATTTTTTTTGGGGTGAAAGAGGGGCCCAATTTGGGTTATGTTCGGGTTAACTTCCTTACAATGCTTTTCATAACAGCAGAAAACATATATATTATAGACCGAGGGCACAATTATATCAAAGTTGTTTTTACCAAGGATTATGTATAATTTAGTACCACATTCATTTCAAAATAATTTTTTTTTTTCCAGATGCATTGAAACAATGTGTATATAACACTTCATTTTACCCCATTTTGTTTTCTATTATAAATATTTGCATTCATGTAGGTATTTTTTCTGTTCTTTACAGTTTCTGGAAGATTTCATAAATGGAGCCGAAGTTGCATCGCTTTTGGACTGCATTCGCCTCACTGCAGGTCCCTTGCACGCTCTTGCAGCTGCAACTCGACCTGCACGAGCCAGTCCTATTCCAGGGGTCCCTGGGGTAGCTGTTCTCTCTTCTGTCCCAAAACAAGCAGGGTACTTACCATCCCAGGGCCATATGCCAACCAGTTCAACCACAAATGTCAGTCAGTCTTCTTCTGGCCCTGTGGGGAACCCTGTTTCATCTACTGCTACAGGCCTTCTTACAAATCATAGCCTTCATGCGGCTGCAGTGTTAGCTGCTGCTGGCCGAGGTGGGCCTGGCATTGTACCCAGCTCATTGTTGCCCATTGATGTTTCTGTTGTGCTACGTGGCCCCTACTGGATTCGAATCATATATCGGAAGAAATTTGCAGTTGACATGCGCTGTTTTGCAGGAGATCAGGTTTGGTTGCAACCAGCAACGCCACCCAAGGGGGGCCCTTCAGTTGGAGGGTCATTACCTTGCCCACAGTTTCGTCCATTTATTATGGAGCACGTGGCCCAAGAATTGAATGGTTTAGATACTAATTTCACTGGTGGTCAACAGACAGGACTAGCAAATGTAAACAATCCAAACCCCAGTTCAGGTTCCCAACTGTCTGTTGTTAATGGAAATAGGGTTAATCTTCCTAGTTCTGCTGCAATGTCTAGGACAGGCAACCAAGTAGTTGGTTTAAATCGTGCTGGAAATGCTCCTCCAGTATCCTCGAATTTGGCTGTTGTGAGCTCAGGGGTTCCATTACGTAGATCCCCAGGTCCGGGTGTCCCTGCTCATGTGAGAGGGGAACTGAATACAGCCATTATTGGTCTTGGAGATGATGGGGGCTATGGAGGTGGTTGGGTTCCTCTTGTTGCTCTTAAAAAGGTGCTAAGAGGTATTCTCAAGTACCTTGGAGTGCTATGGCTATTTGCGCAGCTACCGGATCTTTTGAAAGAGATTCTGGGGTCAATTTTGAAGGACAATGAAGGTGCACTTCTAAATTTGGACCAGGAGCAGCCTGCCTTGCGATTCTTTGTGGGGTAATTATTCATATATCAGAAACTCTTATCTTCTAGTTCTTATTCTTGGTCATAGGATGGCTTGTGGTGATGGTTGGTATGCTATGCAGATCATTTGAGCTTTTTTTTTGTTGTGCTTGATGACATGTTCATGTTATCTTATGAAAAAGAATAATGAATATAAGGTGCCAAAAAAAGAAAGTGCTTTTCTAAGGAAGCATCCAGAAAACAGACTGCTGTTATTAGTGATACATGACCAGCAACAAGATGGAAATTACGAATTTGTGATCACTTTTACAGTAATGCTAGGTGTATTTTCCTTTTATGAATATTAAAGAACTTTCCTATTTTATGTCCAATATCTATATAATAAATTTCTAATTTTGACCAAAAAAAAAGTTATGGTTTTTTTTTCAAGGCTTATTATCAGTTTTGCCTCCTAAAAGTATTTTGAATTTCTAATGTACCCCATGTTGTTTAAATTGTCTCAATTTAGTATAACCCGGGTTCTAATCTGATTGCTTGTGTTTGTGCAGTGGCTATGTATTTGCAGTAAGTGTTCACAGAGTTCAACTTCTTCTTCAAGTACTGAGTGTGAAACGATTCCATCATCAGCAGCAACAGCAGCAAAACTCAACCACTGCTCAAGAGGAATTAACTCAATCTGAAATAGGAGAAATATGTGACTACTTCAGTCGACGTGTTGCGTCAGAGCCGTATGATGCTTCTCGTGTTGCATCATTCATTACTCTTCTCACCTTACCCATATCAGTTCTAAGAGAATTCTTGAAATTAATAGCTTGGAAAAAGGGACTAGCCCAGGCACAAGGTGGAGATGTAGCTCCTGCTCAAAAACCCCGTATTGAATTATGCCTTGAAAATCACGCTGGGTCAAATATGGATGAGAACTCAGATAATTCATCTGTTGCTAAAAGTAAC
This sequence comes from Purshia tridentata, assembly GCA_003254885.1. Lineage (NCBI taxonomy): Eukaryota > Viridiplantae > Streptophyta > Magnoliopsida > Rosales > Rosaceae > Purshia > Purshia tridentata. The sequence continues at coordinate 26,580 of QANT01005956.1, read as the reverse complement.
ATCCATTATGATCGGTCCCATAACTTGGTTGATTTTGCACTGACTCTTGTTCTTGATCCTGCTCACATACCTCACATAAATGCTGCTGGTGGTGCTGCATGGTTGCCTTACTGCGTCTCAGTGAGGTTGAGATATTCATTTGGCGAAAATCCGAACGTGTCCTTCCTGGGCATGGAAGGAAGCCATGGAGGTCGAGCTTGCTGGTTGCGCATTGATGATTGGGAGAAATGTAAGCATAAGGTTGCTAGAACTGTGGAAGCGAATGGTGGTTCAGGAGTGGACAACAGTCAAGGAAGGTTGAGAATAGTTGCTGACTACGTGCAAAGAGTGCTACATATGTGGCTTCAAGGGTTGAGAGATGGTGGTGGGGTTAGTGCAAGCTCCGGGGCAACATGATTGGTTGGGTCACTCAGAGATACTCTTGCACGGGATTGATCATGACTTGTATTCCATTTTTCGTTCTCACTTTTTTGCTGGAGAAACTTGTAGTGATAGGGTGGAGAGCAAATCTTGCAAGAGGATATACTGAGATAATGTTTGAATGGGGCTTGAATAGTTAACAGGGAGATGATTGCCTATTTGAATGATGCAATTGCAGACTTAGTGGGGCGACCGATGGTGTGATGGGGTTGGATCATCTGACAGTGGTAGGATGTACGATATTTTGGATCTTTTCTGATTATTAGGAAGTTCATTTTGTTTTTAAAGACGAGGGTATTGGGTTGTTGCTGTACAGATCATGCGTAATTGAGCAGACTTTGTAAAGATTTTGTTCCGCTGGAGTAGATTAGTTCCCAATGAACACTCGCGAACTTTTTAATTTTTCACAAGCTCCTCTCAAGGAGCTGTCCAAAGATATGACAACTCTTCTAATTTCTAAACTGCTGTATTCTTTTAGAAACCTTTACAGTTACATCACCGCAAATTCGTCTCAACTATTGGTGACTTCTTGTTGCAGTTTGGCTATTATCACTGCATTTGTAACTTGTTAATTTCAGTAGCTTTGATTGTGAATCAGCAACCAACTCATAAAGCTAGTCAAAAAGTAGTTGCAAAAGATGAGAAACATGGTTTGTATTTTGAACTTGGTCGCTTGCTCGGAAGAGATATTGATGTGCATGTGGAGTACTAGTGCTACGGAGCTTAAGACAAAGGATTTGCATTCTAATCATATTTTAATTTGAGATTAAATTATTGGGGTCAGGGATTGAAGAACGTTCTTCAATTTCTCATCTTCTTTCTTTAGCTAATAAGACCCACTAAGAAGAAGTTAGTATTACTAGACAACTAGATGACCTGACTAGAAGAAGAAGCCAAAGACTAATACACATATCAAATGAGCTTATGAGTTTTCTTTGAATCTTTGCGCTGCCTCTCAGTTAAATCTATAATACTTTCTCCATGCTCTCAGAAAATGCTACGGTTTAATTTACACAAAACCAGCAACATCAAACTGAATTCTCAATGTTCAATAAAAAATGAGCATGATGGTTCCAGCAACATGGGCAAGAAATTTGATGGGAAATCAGTATCCAACTTCATTTCGCTTTTCAGACATTGCAAAACAAGAAAGATGTCTACCCATTTTGGATGCCGCTTATCTCCAGCAACAAAGTCATTGATAACTCCATCAACAACTATGCTACTGCAACCAGCAGTCTTCTTCACTCCTTTGATTTCCATGATTTCTCTAATCTGATCTGAGTAGCTCCACCTCCCACAAGCAGCATACATGTTAGACAACAAAATATATCCACCCTCTTCCTCAGGCTCTAACTTGAGTAGCTCCGTTGAAGCTATTGCAGCAAGTTCCATGTTTCCATGAGCTCTACAAGCACTCAGCATTGCCCCCCAGATGTTTCGAGTTGGTTTTATTGTCATCTTTTCAATCACGTCTTTTGCCTCTGCCAATCTACCTGATCGACCTAAAAGATCAACTAAACACCCATAATGCTCAGCTGCTGGTGCAATACCATATTTTTTCTTCATATTGTTGAATATATTAAGCCCTTCTTGCACAAGTCCACTGTGACTACAAGCTGTAAGAACAGCAACAAGAGTCACACCATTTGGCAATACAACTCTCTGCATCTCAGAAAAAAGATCCAGAGCTTTGCTTCCATAACCATGGAATGCAAATCCCGTGATCATTGTTGTCCAGACGGTAACATCCTTTTCTGTTAGTCCCCTGAAAACCATGAATGCTCTTTCAATGCTTCCAGCCTTGCAGTACAAGTCTATTAATGCTGAACCCAAGAATGCATCTACTTTCAACTGCATCCTCACAATCAAGCCATGCATCCATTTTCCTTGGTCCAGTGCTCCAATTTCTGCTGCAGCAGAGACCAAATTAACCAAAGTGATATTATCAGGCCTCATATTCTCCCTAATCATGTTGTTGAATACCTCCATTGCCATCATGTAATCACCCCTTTTGGCATAGCCAGCAATTAATGAATTCCAGGAAACAAGGTCTCTCTTAGGCATTTGCTTGAACAAAGTGTGGGCAACTTCTAATTTGCCAACCTTAGCATATCCAGAAGTCATGGTGTTCCATGAAATGATATCCTTCTCCACTAAAGCATCAAAAATATTTTCGGCAAGCTCCAATTTATCGCATTTCACATACATGTCTAACAGAGCATTACCCAAGATCAAATTTGAAAAAGTAATGGCCTTCCTCCTCTCAATCCAGGCATGAACAGACATTCCCAGTCTGGCATCTCCTAATAGTCCACAACATACAAGAAGTCCTAGAATGGTAAAGTCATCCGGTTTAAGACCCAAACCCACCATTTCATCAAACAGTTTCAGAGCTTCTAAACAATATCCCTTCTTGGCATAACCAACAATCATTATATTGAATGATACAGTATCTGGTGTAGGTACACCATGAAAAACCTGGTGAGCAAGCCCCATTTCTCCTTTTTCCATATACATCTTGGAGAGGGTATTCTGCAGGTACCCATGAGACAACAAGCCAGTAACAATGGCATGGCAGTGGATTTGTTTTGCCTCTGATACACATTTGGATGCTTGGAGCAAGTAAAGAAGGGTGTGTTTATCTGGGTATATACCAGAGTGGAGCATGGAATTGTGTAAGGCAAATGATTGAGTTTTATAGAAAGACAAGGCAGAAATCATGGAATTATAAATGTAAAGATTAGGATAAGGAGTAAAGTGATTGAAAAGGAGGATAGCCATGTCTAAGTTAAGAGGGTATGAGATGGCTGAGAATGTAAGAAGCCTGCTCATTGGAAATGTCTGACCAATTAGAGAGGTCCTCATCATGTTCCCCAAAATCTGTTTGAAATGGTGCCTTGAACTGCATTTCTCAAGCAATACAAGAGTTGGGTGGTTGAGTTCAAGAGCAACAGTTGGATCCCAGTGGGTCGTGCTGCGAGTTGTAGCTGAACTCAAAAGGCGGATGCTTCGCCCATATTGGTACATAGATAATGAAAATGCAGCAAATACTGCAATACTCAAAACACTGTCTGTGAAACAACTATGCCACTGAATTTGAACAAGTTGCTTCATTTTCTCATCTTCTTTCTTTAGCTAAATAATCTGTCAGGACTCAGACCCACTCAAATTTTTGTCCAAGTATTGTAGAATTGGCTCATTGAAGCCCAAACTGGTTTTTGGGAGGTACCCTTTAAATTTGTTGGACTTCTTTTAAAAAAAACACACGCTTATTTGCATAATCTATTCCCTGTTATTTGTTTCTCATTCTCTTGAGATTGTGGGATCTTGCCCAACACATAAAGAAAGAAACTGAAAGATATCATTATTTCTTTATTTTCTCTCATTTGTCACTTTTTGTCTGTTATAAAAAGTGAACCAAATAGATAGAAAATGTTACCATCTTTTTTTGTAGAAGATGTCATTTTCTACTTTCTCCCTTCTATAATGATTCAGCAAATTTGAGAAAGGACTCGCTTCACTTTACAAGAAACAACAAATTCAAATCCATCAATACAAATATATTTTTCTTAAAACCAGAAGCTTTCAACATAGCTTTATAAGACAACCAACCATTATCTACTATCAACTTGCATTAAAATTTTCTCAAGATACATCATACACACCCATCCACCCCTTTTAAATGGCCCCATACCCCATTATCCCATATAAGAAAATTAAAGAGTTCCCACCACCAATATTTTGGTCACACCCAACTAACCCCACCATTGATATTGCAAGAGGAACACATAAATTGGCTTTTGAAAATTCTTCCCTAGGCCTTCCATGGAAAATACATCAAGCGCCTCACATTTTTTCTTCCTAAGCATGACAATCAGTCCCTTGTTTGACAAAACTGGCAAAAAAAAAAGGGAATGAACAGTTGCAGTGACTTGATTGTCGCTTCTAATGAGTTAAACGCTTGACTAGAGTATAAAATACCCATTGTCTTGAGGAAGAATGGTACTAAGACAGGACCACCCAGAAGTGTGCTGGGAGTTGTTGATTGGCATGTGCCATTGCATATCTTGGTTGGGGCCTATGAAGAGGTGTTTGATTCTGGCTTGATCAGTGTCGTTGCATCCGGTTGATGTGTCCGGAAAATTGCTGGGGCAAGTGATATGGGCATGATGCAAAGTGCCTTGGACTGAAGGAATTGCATGGCAGCTCCTACATCTTCTTCCATCAGCTTAGCTACTTGTTGTTCTGTGCCATCATTTGACCACTTCTCCCAAGCTGGTTGATTGGTTCCTCCTTCAATGGCCTCTCCCTTCATTCCACAATTATCCGAAGTAGATGGATAGAAACAAAAAACAAAAACAGTCAATACACTGTAGGTAGAAGGAGACAGATTAGTGCATAGACTAATTTCAATTTATGAGAATGATTCTTATTTAAAAGATTTCGATAGGTTTAAACTGTTCATTAAAGCCTAATAAAGATTATCTAAATTAATTATATCTTCCTTGATCCCACTATTGACAATAGTTTCTTTTATTATTCAAAGAACCTTATAATACTAGATTACTGAAAATATATTTATGTATGTTGTTCAACCCCTATATGTGTACCTTCTTCTACATGCCTGACTAGTAAATCTCATATAGTAGTTGATACATGTAACAAAGAAGCTACATGCATAATTAGGTTTATTAATTTAGAAATTTGTGCAGAAAAATATGATCAAGAAACAACAAGTTTAGGGTTACATTTTTCAGGTTTGACTACCTCGACTGCTGATAGGGGCACATCAGCTACAAGCTGAGCCACTGCACCTGCTCCCCCAAGTCTACTCATACTCAAAACCTGTTTCAATATAAATAAAGTCATTGAATGAAAAGTTGTAGAATTTGAATCTTTTGCTATTTGATTATGACTTCATTGAATTCTAGAGGTTCCAACCAGACAAAGTCATTTCAGGTTTGAAAAAATAACTACTTCATGTAAGAAAAGTTTCAATGCCTTTAATCATGTCTGGGATATGCAACATGACTAGGACCTACCTTATGGTGAAGTCATTTTAAAGACGTTACCGCACAAATGGTAGGCATTTGGCGCAAGTTTTTGAAACAATGATGACTTCACTGAATGCCTTTAACCATTCATACAGAAAAAGGCTACGTGAAAATCTAAGACTTCTTTCAAGAATTTTAAGCCTCCCTTGATTATGAAAATACTAAAAAATAACGCAGGAAATACAATTAATCTATTTAAATTCTGAATACACATACCTTTACTTGGAGCCTTAGAAATTTCACATAATCCACAATTTCGTCAAGCATAGCTGCCCTATCTGTCTGCACAAGATCTCATAAAGTGTCACTACATATAAAACTTATATATATCTCAAAGGCAAGACATATTTCCAACACCAATAATTGCAGACAACATTATTTGAAATGATGAAAAAAAAAATGCAATTCATCCAGCAGAATGCATTCAAAAAAGCACTGTACAGCACCAACCTTGTTACAACTGGGTACCAATTCCTGCAAAGCCTTCATTCTTTCTGCAATTCTTTCACGGCGTAACTGCAGCAAGAAAAACAAAATTATAAATCTGATTACCTTTAGCAATGGCGAAACAGGCAAGGATATTGGGAGCATAATTAATAGAAAATAAGGGTACCATCAGAAAAGTATCCTAGCATTTGGACATCTTAAATGAGAATGAATTTACTGCGAAGAACTTTAACACAAGGAAGATTTTAGGATTCTCTTAGATACAAAAAAATATAGTTTACCCGCTCAGCAATACTGTGGGGATCTGTAGCTTGTCCTCGTCTTGCTCGGACCCTTGGGCGGATAGCAGGAGTGTGCTGGACAGCAGCAACTGGCCCTGGTGCTGGTTGGCTATGAAACTGCTACATCAAGAATTAACAAATTGTCATTTCATACATTACAAGTGAAAATGAAAACAAGGAAAAGAAAAATACATCAAAATCCAATAATTAACATATATTAGGTTCACAAAGCAGAAAAATAAGATACTTAATCATCTGATGTGCAAACCAAATAACTGAAAAGATTGAATTAACTATATAAGCACCGACTCTTTATACTTTATTTTGTGTAGAGGCACAAATATGTCAAAATTTCGCAGGACAATAATGAAATCTTAATCAGTAAATATAAGAAGGCCTCAAAAATTCTAAAGTTACAGCATAAAGTCACTATATTTCAGCACAAAAACAGTGCAATTTAAAGTATTCATTCCTAGCCTTTCATTCACTCTTATTGTGACTCAAAGGTAGCTCAACAAAATGTTTTCAATTTGGATTTCCATCAGATTAATTCCGACACTCCATGGTGGAAGACCATTTTACAAGTCATTTCACATCTTTTCTAACTGTACTAGTTCAACACTCCATCAAGTGCTCTTTCAAGGAAGGGATAAACAAAAAACATTGAACACAAGGTTACCACCAGATGAAACTAAGTTTTGACATCTGGTTGCGTACAATCTCGGCATCTGCTCGTGCATATAGGATGTTGGGATCGCTGAATTTGGAGTTGGACAACTCAAGCTGTCCTTAATTTCATCATTTATTCAATTTTTTGGTGTAGTATTGGCCAGAAAATGTCAAAATTAAACACAAAATACCAAATTGACCCATCTCTTAGACCACTCTTTGAGTCACCAACTGAAATATCAAAGAAATAAAATATGAGCTCCACATGCCCAGAAAAATGTCAAAATAATTAAAAAACAAATAAACTTCAAATCAGAATCCTTAAATTCTGCAGCAAAATCTGCCAATCACTAGCAGTCAAGATATTGACAAAGTCAACTAGTAGGAGTCAACCCACGTGAAGGGCAGGAGCGCATGTTCCCCACACGCTGTTCTAACTCCTATAAGCGCGTGGTGATAAAAATTAGCCTTTAAAAACATAAAATGACAAAGATTGCCACTATTAAAACTCGAAAGGACTATGGAGTCCCTCGGAGTCGGACGGCACAACTCTCCACACGTTCGAACAATTCCACACGTTTAAGGTGCCTTCTGTCTGTCGGTACACGTTGTACTAAAGTGTCCCCACGTTCCCCAAGAGCGTGCAGGACACGTACATTAACTACTAAAGTGCAAGAATCAAGCCCCTGTTTGTTCAAAAATTAGCAACAGTGCCCTCAGTCCAACTGGGGACAGGAGAACAATAACTACATAACATAACATGAGCTTGAAATATGATCTCTACAATAGTGAGGGTAATTTCGTCATTAAAAAATGTTGTTGGGCTTACGCTTACCTGGCGAGGCTGTGGAGGGGGTGGTGTTGGCCGGACTGGGTGATTTTGCAAATGTCCAAATGCTGGAAACAAACTGGTCATGTGAACCGAATCTCTTCCCTGCCACACCAAGAACTAAAACCATGTGAAATTCACCAAATTAGCCTCACAACACCTTTCATTTTACAGGCATACCCTTTACCCAACATCCCCCACCTTCACTGATTCTCAACTCTCACAATCCAGTGAAAAGAAATTCTGGATTCTAAATTCTAACTTCTAAATTCTCCCCAGAAAAGAATAAGAGAATAAAAAGAAAGAAATTCTGGGGTTTCAAATTCCAAGGAAAACTGACAGGGGGTCACTGGTTTTTCTTTTCTTCCAACACTTTCTGGCAAGGTAAAGGAATTTTATGAACCAAAGCAAAGGAAGTTTTCATGGAATACCCCACTTTCCCAGAAATGGCAAGCAAATCCCACATCCATCATCAAACAAGTAGAAAAGATATTGACTTCCTAATAATTTAAAAGAAAGAAAAAAAAGATAAAAGTGGAGCGAGACTTACATTAATTGCAGAGTTGACAGAAGCAGAAGCATTGGATGTGTTGTTACTATTGTTATTAGTATTGGGTTCAACTTCTTCTCTGAACCTATCTTGCCCAAGAAACCCCTGCTCCAAATTCAACCCCAAAGGTATGCCCATTCCCATCCCCATCCCAACCCCTCTGTACCCACCACCACCACCACTAGAAGAAGACCCACCAGACCCCAACTGCAGCGCCATGGGCATGGACCCCACCTCTCCAGCTCCACCTCCATACCCACCACCAGCTGACTCAGCACCACCACCAGCATATCCTGGTGGCACAGCCAGGATCTGCTCAAAGAAATCGTCTCCAAGTCCCTCAGGCGGATTGCCCGCCATAACACTTTAACACTTTCACTCAAAAAAACAATTAACTGTTTTTTACTGTAATTTTTCAGAGTGTTGTTCTATGTATGCTTTACACAATTTAGAACAAGAAAAATGAAGTCTTTGGTGCGAAAAAAAGAATTAAAGCTGGGTTCTTGAAGAGGGAGAGAGTGCGTTTCTGTGTTAATTTAATTTTGTTTTATGGGAAGCATTGGGTTTTGGAAACTGGGAGAGAATTTGAGAAGTGGGTATTGGGGAGCCTAAGAAAAAAAAAAGTGTTGGTGAAATGGGTGTCAAACCCGATAACCCGGAAATGGTATTTGGGATTTCCAAGGGGGGTTGAGCTTGGTTTACAGTATTGGCATGGCGTCTGTGGTTGGAGCTTTTTGGTTATGGCTGAGGATGTTTGAATGAGTTGTGAGCTGAGACTTGAGGGTTGAGAAAGAGAACAAATGCTCTTGGGAAAAAAAAAGGTTCTCTTTTTGGCTTCTGATGAATTTGAGCTTTTTGGTTATGGCTGAGGATTTTTGAATGAGTTCAGAGCTGAGACTTGAGGGTTGAGAAAGAGAACAAATGCTCTTGGGAAAAAAAAGGTTCTCTTTTTGGCTTCTGATGAATTCTTTTGCTTTTGGGGTCTGAACTCTGACTTGGGGTTGGGAAATTGGTTTGTGTGTGCGTGTGATTTATGGTTTTAAAGAGGAAAACAGAAAGAGAGAGAAACAACATTTGCACTATTTTTAAGAGTGGGACTATTACTCCTACTCGCTGACAAAAGACCATGCCATTTCTTCAAAGTAAAAAAATAAAAAATAAAAAAATTGACGCAGCTATGAGCTTCTCAGCTTATAACACAAGAATTTTCCATTTTTCTTAACTATTGGATTTCCTCTGACGAAGAATATAACAAGATTTGAACTTCAACTGCAAGTAATAGTTAATGAGTGTGCCACAATTAATGTAGGACTCTAAATTTAGTCTTATGACTCTTATCTACTAAGGAGTGCATTGATAATTTTTTATTTTTTATTTTTTGTATTTGAGTTTCTGATAAAGGCAAACATGGAGTTGAAGAAATTATATTTTTGTGCTTATTATGTACCCAAAAAGAGTGAGAAATTTGCCAATGTCATACGATACATATGGTCATTTGAATCCATTAAAGATTTGATCCCTTGATTATTTATAAAATTGGATTATTGGTACTAATTTTGTATGAGATATTTTCAATGATTTATACATACAGAAGAGAAGACATTTTGTTTTTGTTTTCCTTTTTTGAATCTTGTTTTTCTCTCATACTCTCACCAAAATGGGAAATACTTAATTAGGGTGCATACGAAAACTCTACATGATTCCCAAAAGACAGTATATCTGAGATTATCCCTCCAAAGAGATTAGAATACAAGTCCCAATCCAACCACACCAAATTTGTATCATCCAACTTTAATAATCAGATAAGAGTGTATCATCAAAATTTACAACCGGAAATTAAGGTTTTATGTTAAGTACACGTAATTAAGCTTCCATTATTGGGTCATCCATCTCACTTAGTCATCTTTTTTAATTCTGTAATTAGGGTCTTTAATCACAAATCAGGATGGGAACTCTCTCCTTGTACGTCAGATTTTATGAGGAGAAAAAGTGGAATTAGGTCACAAATCACAATTAAACATGGGTTTGATATTTTATTTCCAACCCAAACTGGGATGTTGACAATAATGGATAGGGCCTATAAGTTGAGGCCTAGCTGACTAGTGAGTAGTGACTACCTTTGTCCGTAGCATTTTAAAATTTCAATACACAAAGGTTACTATCTTTTTAGTTTTTAATTATTTTCTCTTTTCTGGGTCGGTGCTCTCAATTTAGTGGAGTTACTTTCTTATATAATACACACACACACACACATATATATATATAACATACATACATACATGATGATATGCCAAATAGCCTGGTGTTGTGTTACCCAAGATTGGGTGTTTCCATGTGCATGGTGTTAGATCTACATGCATGCATAAATTCTAAGTAAACCCCAAAGAATTACTCTTGTGTTTGTTAACAATGTCTTACTTCAAAATCATTGGTGCATCATGACCCTGCTATTATTGTATGTTTTTAGATTATTATTTTTTAAATATTGTATGATTGAAACCTTTTAATCAATTAGGGCAAAGGGCAGATGATATAAAATTGTATAAAGTTGAAATGGATGTTAGTAAACTAATAAGTCGCACATTTTTCTTCCTAAAGAAAAAAAGGATGAAAGAGATCATGTATCTCTTGTATTAAATTACATCTATACCCTAGCTAATATGAGGACCTGCTAAAAGAGCAACCAAAACTGATACAAAATATTGCTCCTTATAAATTTGTGTGAATGGTCTATGGACCTGTTAAAATATTATAATTTAATAATTTCTATTTAAAGTGTGAATATATAATTAATAAATTTTTATGTTGGGATGATGTCATGACCCAATTGCCATTAATCCAAAAGCTGGACCACCAATCCATGACCGGTCGGTTTCAAAAATCTGGAAAACGGTTCAGGGTTTTAAAACATTGCTATCTTAGAGAAAGTAACCCACATTCAGAAGCTTCTCTCCCTTTCATTTTAAAGCAAAAGGTTTTCTATTTTTATGTTCTTTCCCCCACGTAATGAAGAAACGAACTTCCATGTTACAACTGTATACACCCCTTGTGTCAATCTCTTTAGTCGCTCAAAGCAAACTGAGTTAAAGAGATGGGCCAAAATACAAACTTGCATCCTTAACAAAAGAAGGGAGCTTTGGCTGATCTAACTTGGCAAGTTCTTAGGTAATCATACAGTTCAAGAAGAAAATTTCCTGCATGACTGATCTGCATTAAAACAATAATCTTGTTCTAAACTTACAGCACAATTACAAAAATAGAGAATGTGTCTACTAAGTGATCACTACAACCTCATACGTCTTCCTGTGAGCTTGAGACCTTGACTTCTTGTTTATCTTCTTCGCTCACCGCTTTTGGCTGCTCTGTGAGAGCCTCAGGTTCTTTTTTAAGCTCTGTCTCAAACTCCTTTGCCGCCTGCAAGATTTACAGTCGAACCAAAGACACTCTTATGAGAAGCAAGAAAAGGAACCCAGCCAGCATAAACAGGTCAATTATAATCACTGTTCAAAATTTCAAATAATTCCATAATCCATTATTCACTTATTATTTGGCACATCAATAGAAAGCAGCAACATTTAAATCAGTCCTCCATCAAGCGTGAGTGCATACACAAAAAAACCATGCTCTAATTAACTAATTTGACATATATATGTATCCAGTTCTGGTCATCTGTCCCTATTTTCTCTGTCCCTTAGCTAATTTTTTGACATCTGTCCCTCCATTTAACACCATTTGACACCAACTTAACTCTGTTAAATTCCCGTTTGTAATTGTACCCCCGTTCATCTTCTTAGTTCATTCTTTTATTAATAGGAAAATAGAGACTTCATTCCGGTTTGATTATTCTCGACTTTGGGTTTTATCAAAGAAGAAAAGCTTGAAATAAAGGGTCTGCTCACAATCATTTGATTCCTCTCATTTTCTCCCAATCCCCACAAGCACACACCTCAAAAACTTTGTGCAGTAACCAGAACATTGAAATTTAGGTAGGTAGTATTATTGAACTTGAAAGCGCCAGGAGCTAAGATTAAATATGAGTCATGGCCAGTCACATAACCAAACCAAAAATTAAATTTGACCATCTAGGTATGCTGCAATGACCATCTCAAAATAAAGTGTGCACCCACACCATTCATAGAACCCCCTCAGAATATGTAATAATCATTATATTTTAACCCCTGCAGTTACATTTTGACCTCCTCAAGTTTTGTATTCATTTCATTCCCTCCAAAGGAAAGGATCCCACATCCAACCATGGCCATTTGTTACCCCTTGCCAAGAAAACTAGGGGAAAATTTTTTAGTAGACAGAACAATGGAACAATGATTCACCAAATATTCTTTGAGAGAAAACTTTTACACTATGTTTGGTACAAAGGATAGATACAATTGGAACGATGGGATTATTTATTTTTTAGATAAGTGAAAAGATGGAAAATGTGAAGGATGGAGAGGAGTGTGTTTTCAGGTTTCCCTCATATTGTTTCGTATCTATAAAAGGAAAGGGGTACCATTATCTTCTTTGGTATTGCATATTAGAAGGGAAGGATACATTAGAATATTCCTGTGAAATTACCATTTTATTTGTTTTCCATCCTAAATCCTCCCTACCGAACATAGTGACAAGGTGTCTAAGGGGTTGGGAGAGTATATGAATAGTGACATCCCTTTATTTTTGCAATTATACTAACCTCTGCAATAATAGCAAATGGTGGAAAAACTTTTAGTTTCTGTGTCTAGTTCTTTGTCCTTTATATCTGTAAAGTAGTTGTAAAGATAATTTACATTATTGTCAACATTACTGTCATCAACATTTAAACGACAGATTATAAATGTAATATTCTACCTCCTATACCAAAATTTCTACTGAAACATACTTAGATTAAAACTGTATGCCCAACATCATAACTTACTGTAAAATCTACTATGACTGAGAGCTAACTGTAGTTTCTTTCAAGAAAATAGGAGGGAGAGATTATAGTTATACAAATTTCATTAGACCCCAGTGGAGGTGGTGTTATTTAATCAAAACAGAAGATGAAATGGAATACTATAAGGGACACATGGCATCTAAGAGGGATGCATAAAAATTGATTTCAATAGAAGAAATTCTCTGACAAGAAGTCCACTGGCCTTTTATTGGGAGGGGGAATATAACATACACATGTACCCTAATATTTATCTTCAACAAAAATCTGAAACATATACATCAACAGTTCTACCTATTGCAAAAGTGAAAAAAATGTGGCTAACAGAGCACGATTTGCCTTCAATGCATTTATAATCTCAAACACATTTCTACAACTAATTTCACAAAGATATTTACTATAATACAAGGAAGAAACAACAACTTATCAGAACTTACAATTCCACAACAATCAACAAGCTAAACATTCCAATAATTGCCCCATGGATGCTAACACGAGTCGAGATCATAAGTAAATTGAATACTAATGAAAATGCTTTCTCATTTTAATACTCAAAATATAAAGACCTTACTTAACTGAACATTAAGGCAGCTCTCCAATTTGATATACTCCATTTTAAACTAGTATGTGGCTATTTCTTTCTAATTTTTCATTTAACTTCCCATTTCTGGTGGAAACCAAGATAACACACTCAAACATAAATACCCAATTCCCGGAACTAAAGCTAGTGCAACAATAATTTCAGAAATCGCATAGAAGAACAGAACCGATATTTAGCTGAGTAAAACCATAAATTCTTGATTTTGTTCCAATTTCCAATCACACAAACAACAATAACAACAAAATGGAACCAAAAGGAAATAACTTTCATTAATTTTCTAAAGAAGCAAACAGATCCGGATAAAGAAACCTACCTGTTGGAAGCTCTTGACAGTCTTCCCAATACTCTTGCCTACTTCAGGCAACTTCTTGGGTCCAAAAACCAGAGCAGCCACCCCAGCAATAACAACAAGCTCAGGAACCCCAAGACCAAACAAAGCGTTACACGTGAGACCCTTCTTGGCTCTTTCAGTTCTCGTTCGGATTCTGGTCCTTCCCAGAACCAAAGCACTGCTCTTGACCTTGGTTTTGTTCAAGAACGAAAAGTTGGTGGCATTGTTGATCAAGAAGGTGGACTGGGATGAAGAAAAAGGGAGCAAACGTGGAGATTTTGGAGTGGACAGAGTAAAAGATGAGATCTCCATGATTGTTTTTCCTGGGTTTTTCCTGGTTTTTGGGATTTTGAAAGGTTTTGGAGTTTGGAGCTTCCGATTGAATTTTGTGTGTTTTTGGGCTGCGGAAGATTTAGATAACACGAAAGGGCAGGTGGGACCCTCTGGATATATTGACTAATGATTTCTTCCACTTGGGCTTCTGAACTTTATTCATCTTGACAATAAATTCTCCATTTCATAGGATGATTTTTTATTACAATTTTATTGAATAAGAAGTATTTATTTTACCAATTTGAGATTTATCATTTGGTAAAGTCTTATTGTTCAAATTTTTTGAGACATTCTAAGTTCACTTCCAAGAACCCACATGCACCGTCTGCCGAGACTCAGAGCCCTGTCTCTCCTAAACCTCAAACTAACATCCAAACACCAACTCAAACGAACCCATGCCCAGTTGATTATCAGTGGCCTCAAATCACCATATCTTTATGCCAAACTAATCCAGCAATACTGTGCCTTATCAGACCCACAAAGCACCAACCTTTATGCCCATTTAGTATTCAAACACTTTCACGAGCCAAACCTGTTCCTCCTAAACACTTTGATAAGATGTACTCAACCTCAGGACTCCATTCGTATTTTTGCCAATTGGGTATCTAAAGCAACCTTATTTTTTGATGATTTCACCTACATTTTTGTTCTTGGAGCTTGTGCTAGGTTGCCTTCGTTACCAACGTTGTTAGTAGGTAGACAAATATATGCCCGGATAGTAAAGCATGATGTCATATCAAATATTGTGGTGCAAACTACGCTAATACATTTTTATGCTAGCAATGACGACATCGTTTCGGCCCGGAGAGTGTTTGATGAAATGGCTGTGAAAAGTAGTGTTACATGGAATTCAATGATCAAGGGATATTGTTCACAAAGAGGAAGTTCCCGTGATGCATTAGTGTTGTTTAAGGACATGCTAGATGATGTTTGTAGGGTGAAACCAACTGATACTACAATGGTTTGCGTTCTTTCTGCGGTTTCTCAGTTGGGTGTGTTGGAAACTGGTGCTTGTTTACATGGTTATGTAGAGAAGACAATATGTGTTCCTGATGATGATGTGTTCATTGGCACTGGTCTTGTTGATATGTACTCAAAATGTGGATGTGTTGATAGTGCTTTGTCCATGTTTAAGCGAATGAAAGACAAAAATGTTTTGACTTGGACGGCAATGGCAACTGGGCTAGCCATTCATGGTAAGGGAACTGAAGCAATGGAGCTTTTGGATGCAATGGGGGCTTATGGAATAAAACCCAACGCGGTGACTTTCACCAGCTTGCTTTCGGCTTGTTGCCATGTGGGGCTTGTTGAAGAAGGCCTTCATTTGTTTCATATGATGAAGAGCAAGTTTGGTGTCACGCCTCAGATTCAGCACTATGGTTGCATTGTTGACCTGCTTGGTCGCAGTGGGCACTTGAAAGAAGCTTATGACTTTATAGTAGGGGTGCCAGTTGAACCAGATGCCGTCTTTTGGAGGAGTTTGCTAAGTGCATGCAAAGTTCATGGGGATGTTGCAATGGGCGAGAAGGTGGGGAAGAAGCTGCTCCACATACAGTCAGCTCAGAGTTCTGCAAATGTGACTCTAAAGAGCGAGGACTATGTAGCTTTGTCAAACATTTATGCTTCTGCCGAAAGGTGGGAGGATGTGGAGATGGTAAGAGAGGAGATGAAGGTCAAGGGAATTGAAAATAAAGCTGGTTCTAGTTCGGTTCAAACCATTTGAAAGTGAAACTGGTAAAGAGACAACTATTCAGTGCCAACAGAAATCAGCATGATTCAGAGAGATATTCAAATTTAAGCCTGGAATTTGCTATGAAAATTTTAAGTGGTTAGAGGATTTCATACAGATAATGCAAAGAGGCAACAGATTATAACATTTGGCGTTGTCATGGACCCTGTGTTGCTTCAGTAGAAATTGAATTAGTAACAGATTTCAATTGATCACAGACAACTTTCGAAACCTAAAAGCAACTTTTTAACCAGTTTTTATTTTTGATTTGACCCCTTCTAAACTCATTTGAAGTTGAATGTTATTTCTGGTTTAGCAATTGCTGGTGGGCTTTGAATTAGTAAAATACAAAATAGGCATGGTACATTGAATTAGTAAAATACAAAATAGGCGTGGTACCAACTGCCATGCTTTGCACAATTGATGGTATCAGCTCATATTTTAGGCCCATCAGCCATCAAGCCTTTTAATCGTGTTGTCGAACATTTAATAAGGGGTAGGCGAACCTGTCTGTGGCTGTGGAAGCCATTAAGCTATTTATGATTTGTTACATGCGTGACATGGGAAAACTGAAGGTGGTAAAAATTATCGATCAGTTTAATTTGGTGTAGTTGGGCTAAAGAATAAGCCCAAAGTGATGTTGCAATACAATAATTGTTCAAAGCATCCTCGAAGAAATCATTCATCTATTCGTAACTATTGCTATACATTGGATTGAGGACCAGAGGGAGTGCCACCCCTTATCCGCTTCTGCAGATGCTCTAAGCTAGCCACTCGCTGTAGTGAAGGTGTTCGTCCCATCTTGTTTCCCACTGCTTCTGCTGATGTTGCTGAAGAATTCTGCTGCTGCACATTTTCAGCTGAAGGGATGTCTGCCAAGCCATTGTTGACTCTCAGGTCATGCGTGGGTATAGTGTTATTAGAAGCAGGTTGGAAAAAGTGATGGTTCGGGTCATCTTGCATGGGAACAGCAGCGTCTGTTGATGTTTCTGAAGGGCTTCCATCAAATGGTGGCATGCTGATTGAGGACACATCTGACATGGCATGGAACAAGGGACTCATCCCAGTAATTCTTTTCACGGTCTCCTCAGCCATCTTTACTTGGAAATATAATCATACATGCAATAACAAAATTATATTAACTTTTCTGCTTCATCTTGAACCAATACTTTTGGCTTCAAGTGCCTGCCTAGAAAGCAGTCATCAAGCCATCTAACTTTCAAACCAAAACTGATGACGCACTTACCTTTGCTCTCAATGTTTCAATATCAGCTTTTAAAACTCTATTGTCAACGGCTGCTTCACTGTACTTCTGGTTTATATCAGTCAGACGCTTCAACAGAGAGGAGTTTTCGACTCTTAATTGAGATACCTATAGGGAACATTGTGTTAGGGAATGTATAGAAGATCAAAAAGCAAAGAGATGCTAGAAAAATGGAGTAAAAGAGGTGGCAAATACAAAAGGAGGCAAAAACAGTAAAAAGGACCAAACCTGTGTCTCAAGCTCAGTCAAATGGGCCTGCTTTCTTCTTCTTGAGCGTCTAGCTGACTCTCTATTGGAGAGCATTCTGGAAAAGACCAGATAAATTAATGGAAGTGAGTGGAACCAGATGTATTTGAAGACAAGAAAATTGATTAATTAATCAAGAGATGAAGTTTAGGCGTGCTTATTTTGGGTCTCATGTGAATCAAATATGTGCTGACGACATTTGGCAAACCTATCATGTAATACACCAAAATCTTTTTTACTTATCCAAAAGGAAAAAGAAAAAACCATCATATTCATTTTGACATGTATCAACTAAAATTCAAAGTTTCAAACAAGCAGATACCATTGTTACCTCCTCACACGTTTCACATCAGCAGGGTCCATATTCTCAGTCATTGCAGTTTCTCCTTCAACTTCCTCATCATCTGACAGTTCTCTTGATGATCCACTAGTGGCTTGCCTTGCCGGAACCCCAGATCTATTTGGCATTGCAGGTAATGAAGGAATTCCAAGTGGTGCATTATAATTTTTAGACTTGGATAAATCATACCCAGCTCCTATATAGGTAATAGAAAAAGAGAAGGATGTTCTTAGTACATAACTTCTTTACTTAGCATGACATGCAAATTATACTCTATGAGACTGATGATGCACCAACTTAGTATTTGTTAGAGAAAAATAAAAATTAACCAATCTCCGAGCCTCAAATCACATTCATTCTCATCAACTAAATAGTCTTCTCCTCATTTGGTTATTTCTTTTGCAATCCCGAGTGCAAGGAGGCACTTTCTCAAAATAGAGGAAGAAGATGGTATATTTTGGTTTTAATGAGGAATAAGTCCCGACCAATTTTTTTCCCATGTTAAAGATGCCCTCTACATACATATGTGCTACACATCATGCATACAATTATACACATTACCATATATAAATACCTAAAAGGAGAGATGCAAACCTTTAGAAGGGGCTTGAGATCCCAATTGTGAAGCATCAGAAGCCTGTGACCCACTGTCAGCTAAAGCAGCAGAATCATGAGCTTTCACTAAAGATCCCTATTGACAGGACCAGAACATATCAGCTAGCGTTTATCTATATGGAAAAAAACAAAAAAAAGGCATGATTTCAAATCTATTCAACCAAAGATAAGTGGTATAAATCATATGAAGTAAACTATGAGACTGGAGGACACATTTATCAAAAACCCAGCATGCCTACTAAATATGGGAAGTAATCTTTCATGTCACTCTGGACACATTGCTCTCTCATCCTCCAGGGCACATGTCATCGCTGAAATGTTGCATAATCCAAAAGGCCTTTAGAGTTCAGAAATATTCCTTATGATTCCATTTAATCAGATGAGCGAGATGATGGATTCAAATTTTCTAGGGAAAGCTACAAGTAGTCCATTGGGCAAAGATATTGATCTATTCAATCTGACTCAGACTTCAAGTATTCAAAGAGAGCGCTTGACCTTTGAAATCCTACAATAGAGTATACAATCTTCACTCAATTTCACTCAGATTTTAAATAAATTCATTCATTCAATTTCACTCAGACTTCAAAAGCAAGCTTCAGTTGTTCCTGCTCTAGTTTTAGCTTTATAAGGAATGATGGGCAAAAGAGGACTGTCATGAGGAACCTGGTGACACTGTAATTTTTGCGACTTAAAATGCTAATTAACCCTTCTCACTGTTAACTATTTTCAATGTTTTAAGTAAATTGTGAAAGTTACTTTTGCTATTACCATGAAGGTCCCACAAATCCACAACCTAAGGTTCCAAGTCAAAGTAAGTTTTTTTTTTTTTTTTTTTTTCACCGTAAATTTTACCCAGCGAAAGAATGAGATAATGAACACCAACCAAACACTTGTGTTTGGAGACAAATATAGAAGAAAATAAATATTTAAATCCTACATTTTCATCAAGATCCAACAAAAAAATAAAAAATAATATTAAGAAAAATTTGAGGGCATGAGGCTAATACAAACTACAAAGCAGCTAACTTGAGCTGAACTTTCCACTCTCGGAGAAACCAAATACAAGACTTTCCAAGTTCCAGTTCAAGCTCATTCTCAAGCCATTAGTTGACTCTGACCATATTTTCTCGGCAACCAAACATAACATCAATCCCTTATAATAAAAAAAGGAACCCTTACCCGAGACAAGGCGACGGCAGCGCAAGCGAGATCGAGCTTGGTCTTGAGGAAGGCCTGATACTCCTCGGAATCAACGGGGACATTGGGAGGTTGCAGGTTGAATGACGGCGTGGTGTTGTTGTTGTTGGGGGTGTGATGAGTTGGGTTGGGGTGGGCATTGATCTTAATCTCTTGGGCGGCGTCGTTTTGGTCATGAGCTGAGGAAGAAGAAGGTGGTGGTGAGACGGAGGCTTGTTGGAGAAAACGCTGGAAGGACCACTCGGAAGCGCTCCGGTTCATTTTGGACAAATCCTCGTCCGGTTCAATAGTTGCAGACCACAGATGCTCCGACATTTCCACCACTGAAAACACCCTATCCATCTCTCTCTCTCCTATTGTCTCTTTGGACTTTATCTGATTTGGATTCTTTGGATTGTATCAGTTTGGTATTTGGCCTAAATAATAATGATATTAATTATTTAATTAATTTTAATATTGTCATGCTGAGTTGGAGATTCTCTGTATTGGCAATGTGGATGATTATATTCTTTGGGGGTCCTTCAAAAGATAGATTATAAAATATGGATAGGGAAATTTTCTTTATTGGGGTGTGGACTTTGCAGGGAGATCTAGTACTTGGAAGGACTACATATGAAATATACCGTACGTATAATTACCAGTTTTTTTTCCCCATTAATGGATAATGGATAATAAAAAATAATTAAGGCACGTGACAAAATAATGAACTAAACTAGTTTGTTGGTCCTCCTATTTTTCATAATACGTATCATATTTTGCTTTGATTTCTTTTGCTTCAAATTGAAGAGAAGCTCAGTTGTTCATGTTGATAGGAAGAGACGACTTGTTGTTCAAAATCGAAACCAAACAATGAATGAAGCCTTTTTGTTTCTAAATCCTCTCAGAGGCTCATTGTGGATAAACACTAAACTCTGCCCACACATTTTGGTGGGTTATGAAACTGCGGGGCCCAATATGTTCTCTCTTTTAAGGCACTCTTAAAGTCCCATTTGTCTCTTCCACTTGGTGCTACAACCACCATAACTTTTTGCTTTAATTTACCTTGGATTTTTCCCACAATTAATTAAATACAAAGACTGGACCTCTCACCTGTGCTTTTTCAAAGCGTGCCTTAACAAGGTAACATTAATGTATGGCTGAAATTATACATATTTTATGAGTCTCTGTCCACTGGTGAAAGAAAATGGTGTGGAAATGGGTGGTGGTCCATTGGAAGGTTCTTTGATCATTGGATTAGAATTAATAATTTTGTTTCCCTTCAAGCTTATCCATTAATCATCATTATTTAGTTAAATACAGGCCCTGTCAATCTTTATTTGCTTTTTAATGCTACATAGGGTGAGTTGGGTTTGGAGTTGAAATGAGGTTTACAGCGTCAAAACACCGTAAACAAAACCGGACAATAGACTAAAAGAATCACATCAACTAGATCAAAGATGAACTTGTCCTTTACATGGTAATTAATTTATTTCTATAAAAATGAAACGACATTTAATTTGCAAAGGTATTTATGGATAGAGTTTTAGGCACAAAAGGATCTAAAATACAGAGACATACCAACCAACTGCGAGTCAGTCAGTCAGTAACATAGCACTGGGTAAGCATAAATGCAAAAACTTATTTGGGATGTTGATGAGTGAAGCATACGGAAATAGTTAAACGATTAACGCCTTCCTGATGCCACAGATTCAGAAGAAAAGAGGTACTTCACTCGTGAAAGAACTGAATCATGCGTAGGGTCATAAGGATGATCCTTGGAAGGGATTTCCAAGATGGCTGGAATTGGCTTATTGTAGCTATCAACTAGAAACCTTATCATGTTTGCAACCTGGCAAGAAAAGAAGACAAAAGAGTAATTTCTCTTCAAATTTAGAACTAACAACCAAATCGGAAGAAACATAAAGATTGCGATACATACAATATTTGGTATATCCTGACAGTTTAAGAACTTCAAAGTATGAGAAAGAACTTACATATTGGCTGATTAAGACAATTGCAATGTCCTCCTTTGTGGTAAACTCTTTGAATGCATCTTCAATCGCTTTCACCGTTGTTTCTGAGCAAAAAACCATAAACAAATACTATTAGATTAAAAAAAAAGCACCAGTGAATGAACCTTGCCTTAAATATTAATATGAATCATAGCTAAGTTTCTCACACCAAAATAGAGAGAAAAAAAAAAAGAAGAAGAAGAAAGAAAGCTAGATATTTATTTAAGGGACCAGGTTGTAGGTTAGTTTCAAGCGCTGTGCAATTGATTTAAGAAGAAAGAAAGCGGGATAAGGAAAGCACAATGACAGCAGACCAATTTTAACTTCAGTGACCCAAAACCATTCTTCTTGACCAAATGTAATTTTATACTTTGCTTCACTAATCAAAATGAGCAACTTTCACCATGGATGCATTAGCAATGATACTTATTACTTACAACAGAGCAGTTTCTCAACAAAAAGAGATTGAATATGCTAGCGATTCTACATAGAATTCATCTCTTAGAAGTTTGTAATCTGGTTAACCTTGTCCAGTCCCCTTTCATTTACCCACAAGATTAGTTGGTAATAACACTTTATAAATAGATTATTCATTATATGGCACTTTAATCCATCTGACTACCCATCTGCATGCATATAGAAACAGAAGACCAGTATGGATGAAGTTCCAACATTCAAGCATCGATAAAGCTCATAACGTACTTGAATCAACAATGAGATAATTTGTCTTTCTCCGCAAGTCTACATTGCCCACTCCAGCCAGCAAAAATCCAGTTACAGTGTCCTACATGATAACCAACACTTCAGCAGAAGGGTATTGTAGATTTATAAGATGTGATTCATATATATCATGGATAAACTAGAAGAGCCCTTATAACACTCAAACAATCAACCTCTTTTGGAAGCAGGAAAAAAAAAAAAGCATTAAGGGAAGTATATGTATGACTTTCTGACCTTTATACCACAAGGTGCCTGAGGACCACAACTTCTATAGTTTCATGGGTGGGATAAAAAATAATAATAAGTATGTAGCCAGTTACATATTCTCCAAGGCATGGGACAAAAGGTGGGAGAAGAAATACTAAAGTAAAAAAGAGCAAACTGTGTAAAAGGTTGTTTTATGTGCATAACTTCAAGATGACATATTTTAGATAAAGGGGATTTTAGAAAGCTATGTTTTCAAATTTCAGACGATATTCTCATGCCAAGATTTATCAATTTTCAGGTCGGCCAATGGTTGGCATGCTTCAGTAAGACTAGTTCTGTATGTAACAGTGTGCATGGGCAGACAAAATTTCTAAACATAGTCAAACCATAAGGGACATAATTTTGATCCCCTATCATCACTCTGTATATTACTCTTATAATGTTTCAAATCAACTAGAGGTTCTTCCTGCCAAAAATAGATTAAAGAAATGCATAAAATCAAACAATTACAGAACAACATTATCCATACCTCATCAGCAATCATGGCAATGAGTGCTGAGTTCCTAGTGGGGACATTAGATCTTCCAGCCATTTGAAGTCGATATCAACTACAGCAAGGAGAAAAAACTATCAGGACAAATATGCGTTCTTAATAACTACATCAAATAGTGTAATTTACAATGTACAGACCTAGTGCCCATCAATATAAAAGGTTATGATAAAGATATCAAACTCATTTTTCTATGCCTTTTGCTTGGTGAAAGGAAAAATGAAATAGAAATTTAGATCTCTAAATTGTCATTTGCTTGGATTCATAGATACAAAAGCCTTTACCCAACTGAGGCCTAGCTCAGCAACTTCAGCTCGGCTGAGCAGACTTTTCATTCCTAAGAAAGCATAACATCTCAGGAACCAAACAGGGCAGATAAATCCCTAATATACTTTTTGTATGCAAATTAATCATCAAAAAGACACAAAAGTTATAATATTATCAATCACAAGTTTATTACAGTTTATGGAAGATCCACTAATCATTGGTATAAATAGGAATAAAGCCTCACATATTTTCAAGTAAACTGTCTACCAAGGGAGGGAAAAAAAAAACTCAAAAGACACTTAGGTAAGTAGACAAAGAAGGGAAAATAACACATCTGTCAAAGAACACTCACACAATCTCAGTATAGAAACCAAGGTGGCATCTTACAGGTCCATAGACTAATAAAAGGTCAGGGTCTAGCCCTCTGCAACCTAAAAGCACAATTGCATAAGCACCCGTAAGGTCCAATTAAATTGTGAAACCAACCATAATACTAAAGCATTGACAAATCAGACAGTAAACAAACCAACAGCTTTTAGTGCCTCATCCATGTGAGGTTCTGTAAAGATTTTCTCAAAGACCTAGAAAACAGAGCAAGTTATTACAAAAACTAGCAGTACCATCCACAGTAGCAGCTCCTCTCCCAAATTTTCAAAACACGTTTCCCTCATTTTTTCAGGAACCAAACAGATCTCAGCACCCAAAAAGAAAACAATCATTTTCACTAAATCAAATTTCACAACAGAAAACAAAAAGGACAGAGAGAGAGAGAGAGAAATAAAAGAAAAAAACCCACAAAACAAAATGAAAATTACAAAAACTCATGAATCAAAGACCTAGGTTAGCTCACAGATCATCACACAAATCACAAACAGGACAGAGAAAGAGAGAGAACGAAGAGTAAAAGAAGATTAAGTGAGAGAAACCTAGAGAAATCGAGAGAAAGAAAGAGACAGAGGGAGGAGAGATACCTAGACAATGGTCGGAGAGCAGAGAAGAGCACTGAGAAGGTCGACGAGCGCAGAGAAGGTCGAAGAGTGCACAGCAACGATCTCGTTCGATTTGGGCAGTTATAATATTATCAATCACCAATTATGACTATTCAAATTTTATGACCTTAATCATAAACTGGGTCGACAAATAGGCATGAAAAGAAAACATCAAATTATTGCACTGAAAAAACGATCACTGATATTACAGTGTCAAACAAACATAACTAAGCAAAGAAGTACCTTGAATTTAATGAAAGAAAACTCTGTAACGCAGCGTTTCTCAGTGTTTCGGACTACAGATCTGCTGAGTGAGGAAGACAGAGAGACCCGAAAGAAAGAAAGTAAAGACGCTCCGGTTGCTAGATGATTGTGGTCTGCAATGGATCCGGGTCCGCACTTGTTGGTTCATCTTTTGATAAAATCCGGTCCATATTAAAACCCATGTTCATAATGCCCAATCAGCCTATATTGTCATGTGTTGTAATCAACATATATTTATAATATGGGTGATTTATAGGCCGGTTTAATTTTTTCTCTTCTCTTAGATTAATATCTTAATACTTTTTTATTTTTGACTAAAGTATGAAAATATTATTCAGATATTTTTAATATATTTAAAAATTGTGTAATATTACCCTAAAACTAATGATATGTATCATGTTCATAATGCCCAATCAGCCTATATTGTCATATGTTGTAATCAACATATATTTATAATATGGGTGATTTATAGGCCGGTTTAATTTTTTCTCTTCTCTTATATTAATATCTTAATACTTTTTTATTTTTGACTAAAGTATAAAAATATTATCCAGATATTTTTAATATATTTAAAAATTGTGTAATATTACCCTAAAACTAATGATATGTAAATCTTAATATTATCCTAAGTATTATCATAATATTATTCTAATTGTATATTACTTTAATATTATAATATTATATTATATATCTTAATTAATATTATAATATTATCCTATAATTAATTATGGGATTTAACTGTACCAAACGAACGATTGACTCTGATTTGTAAATAAATTTCAATTGTATCAATCAATCAATCAGCTCTGGTTTGTCGGTTTTTATGTTATGGTTGAGCTCCACCCAAAATCCCAGAGCTAAACTCTAACATAACGCCTCTATCGAATCCATTCTATATCCTATGAGAGGATGTGGTGAAAAAATAAGATTTACCCTCAAAACTTAGAAAATGAAGCAGCTCAAATAAATATGTATATATATATACCAACCTAAATATTGGTACAATTGAAATGTACCTATATATATAAAAAAATTTTTCTCTTACTTATTTGATTATTTTTTATGAGTTAATATATTCTTTTATTATATAATATAAATGGATATTATCATTTATTATTTCAAATTGAGAAATATAAAATTAGATAATCTTGAATGTTTTAATTAAAAATATCTGAATATATATTATCTTTCATAATTTTTGAAATTAATTCATATTAATTATATTAATTTTAAGAAATAATATGAGTTAAAATTTTAAAAAGTCTATTTTTGGACTTCAATCTAAAAAATTAGATTTAAGTATTTTATATAATTTTAGTCCGAATGACTCTTCAAAATTAAATCTATTTTTAATTATTCCTTATAATATAAGTGCACGTCATTGATAATATATTTTATAAATACAAATAGGCTATATCATTCAACAATGTTCTTACACAATATATTAGTTATATCACGTAAAAGTATATTGGTTGAATCTGATAATTTTTTCAACAACTGCCGGTCTACAATCCCCCTAACTAATTACCTAGGATAAAACCAATGACAAAAAAAATAAAATTACCTAGGGTAAAAGTAACCAAGGTGTTAAATTTCGTTTTTTGGGGGTATGGAAATTTTAACAACAACCTATTAATTTTTCGCCGAAATTTCCTCGAAATCACCAAAATTATTGAAATTTCGCCTAAATCACCGAAATTATCGAAATTTCGGCCACCACCAGATCTGATCTAACCTGCAATTACCATTTTGCCCT
>QANT01005954.1:0-53392 GCA_003254885.1 Purshia tridentata | reverse complement strand
TATTATATTAAAACTAAAAAAAATCAATCTAATCATATCTTAACTGTGACTGTCTTATAATTTAGTTGTGATGGTCTTGGTAAGTTAAAAAAGACAACTCCCACCACTATACTGAGTATTATTTTGAGTAAAAGTATTGTTTTTACCTCTATTTATACTATATTGTAATACAATTTTTCTTAAAAAAAATTTTAATTTAGTCACAACCTAACTGTGACTGTATTACAATTTAGCTGTGACTGTCATTCAGTCACAACTAAATTTGAAGTTGAGTGTCGTATAGTCACAACTAAAACTGAAGTTGAGACTATATTAACTAATTTCTAAGACAATATAAAAGTATCAAGGACAATTTTGTCAAAACTTTATAAATTTTATCTAAGACCCATCATATGTGAGCCAAATGATAGTAAAAAGTCAAATTTGTCAAATAAATAAAGCCCAAAACAAATGGGCTGTAAACTTGTGACATATTCTAAAAATCAAATTTATTAGTTAGTACTCAAACCTAAAAATTTTGAGTAAAACTGATTTTCTAAAAAAGTATTGAACTAGGTATTTAATCATAAATTTCTATATAAAAAAGAACATGCATTTATGAAATGGGAAATATTTTCCTTCCTAATATAAGAAGAGTTAAAAAAAATTTAAAAATCACACTTAAAATAATTTTGTCGGTGCCCCAAAATCAAGGAATTAATATTCGAAACTTTCCTCGAAATTTCTCCTAAATTTCTATAGATTTTACGTCTAAATCAAAATTATTGAAATTTTGTTAAAAATTTTAATTGTTTTAGTCTAAATTTTTACTGAAATTGAAATTCTTTTGAAATTTTCATTGATATTTTTATATTTTTAAACTCTCGAAATTTTGTTAAAATTTGAAATTTAATTTCTTTCCTATCTTTACTATTCCTAAACTTTTGGCACGTGCTAACGCACATGTAAATGAAACTTTCTAATTATAAAATTTGTTAATTATTTAATATAATTTATTTTTTAGTTAATTATTTAAAAAGAATTTGAAAACTTTAACTGTTCCATAACTCCCTACTTTCTCCACCTAATAAGGTGGTGGAGTGTTTTTGTTTTTATTTCTTAGTTTAATTTTACATTTATGCCCGTAGTTTTATTAAGTTATTTTAATTTAACTCTTTAATCTAGTAAAGGGTATAAAAGCTAACTATAATTTGGTGTTATAGGTTTCACTAATTCTTTGTTTGTCCAAACAACTATTTACTAGATTAAAGAATTAAATTAAAATAACTTAATAAAACTAAAGACATAAATGTAAAATTAAGTCATTAAAAAAAACTAAAAAATAAAAATAAAAACACTCCATCATCTTATTAGGTGGAAAGAGTGAAGAGTTATAGAACAATTAAAGTTTTTAAAATTTTTAAAAATAATTAACTAAAAAATAAATAATATTAAATAATTAACAAATTTTATAATTAAAAAGTTTTATTTTTATGTCCGTTATTACGTTAACATGTATCAAAAATCTAATAATTAATAAGATAAAATACCGGTGTACAGTGTACTTGTCCCGCGGCCTTGCCATCCGCTCTAATCTAGTGAGTGGCGGGTCGGGTTAACTCAGTCAACTGTACACTCACTGAAAGCCGACAGACTGGCCAAGCCGTTAATTCGAAGACAGTACAAGGGTAAAATCGTCATTCGAAAAAACCCTAATGGACTCTGCGGTCTCGTTTATATATATACCCTTCATTTCCTCACCCCTAGGAAGCTCTCCCTCTCTCGCTCTCTCTGTTTCTCTGTACGCGATCATCTCAGGTTAGGCGTTACTCTCTTTATCAAACATTTGCCTCTCCATTTCTTCATATTTATTTGGTTTATTCATCTCCATAGCTGTGCTCTGTTCTTTTTCCTGACTTTTCTAGTCAACCAAACCACTATTTTCGTACATACGAGTTTATTTCTTTATTAATGTTTAATTTTGTAATTGATCGTTTGTGGTTGTTGTCATAGTAACAAATTTACTCATTTGCTTTGTGAAATGCATTTGAGTTTTACCACACCTAGTCCGTAGATCATTTTTATCTTGTCCATATTTACTTATCTTTGGTTGCTGGGTCTTAAAAACTTGAAAATGCTATTATGAAAATCTCTCACATTCTTGATAAATGAAAATGATTAACGCTTTGTTTGTCACGTCTTATATGCAATGTTGAATTGTTGACCTTCAGTCATGCATAGTTGAGTGGGTTTAGCATGGTTTAATGATAGGCTCCTTCATTAGTTAATGTAAAATTTGTTGGACTTGTGCCAATTTATTTCAAGGCACATTCAAGATATGGCCCCATATTTATAATCTCCAAGACCATGTTGGTATTGTCAATTTGGAAGAATTAGGTATCTTATTGATGCATTGTATGTTGCTTTTATTAAAGCCACTCTACGTGTCTCTATGCTTCAGTCTGTGTACGTGTGTGTATCTGTGTGTGAAGATAGATTTTGATTGTTGATCAGTTTGTGTTAGTAGATACGCAGGGATTGTGTGTATCAGCGTAGTGCTACATTCAGTGCACTCTGATCTGAAAGAGTTCCCTGCAACAACCAATCCAGGGGAAGATGGGCAGTTGTATTTCATCTCAACCTATTGAAATTTCAACAATCATCTTCCCCAAATCCCATGTTTTCTTACTATCCTTTGCTCATAAAAAGAAATTAATAAATCCCATCTTGTTGCACATATTTAATTTTCCATCACTGAAGCCCTTTGCGCAGAATTATATTGTTTTATGAAATTTTCATTTTACATATCAGTTACATAAAACCACACCCTTCTATTTGGTGCTTGCCTATATTTGAAATCTTGTTATGATTTTTCAGGTCACTGGCTTGAGTTCTAATCATGGCTGATGGGTCGTCACATCCATCGGTATTTCAGAAAATTCATGGGCAGTCTTCGCTCATTTCTAGGCTTTCCCCCAACTTGCACACCAGAAACTATGGATTGACGAGTGTTTATGCTAATGGAGGTTTGCAGAGCTCCCTGCTGCCAGCATGTCAAAGCACTGCCCTTGCCCAGGTCTCATCTTTGTCCCCCATTATGGTACAGGCTCCGTCAGAGAAAGGTGCAGCTGGTTTTGCTATTGATTTCCTCATGGGAGGTGTATCTGCTGCTGTTTCCAAAACAGCTGCTGCTCCAATTGAGCGTATTAAACTGCTAATACAGAACCAGGACGAGATGATCAAGTCTGGTCGGCTTTCTGAACCATACAAGGGCATTAGTGACTGCTTTGCCCGGACAATTAAGGATGAGGGTATCATTGCTCTGTGGAGAGGAAACACTGCTAATGTTATCAGATACTTTCCTACCCAGGTCAATTTTGTATTTTTTAGCTTATTTTTATTCATTTCAATTATTCTGGTATTTTCTTTCTATATAGGCGTAAGTGTTAGTGTGTTAAATTTTTATTTTTTTATTTTTTATAGAAGGATGTGAGATCACTTTTTAAACCCAAATATCTGTATTGTTGTGCTGGACTATAAGCTGCCTTCTAATTGCCATTCTAAACTTGTTAAAAAATTGTATATCAGGCCTTAAACTTTGCTTTCAAGGATTACTTCAAGAGGCTTTTCAACTTTAAGAAGGACAAAGATGGCTACTGGAAGTGGTTCGCTGGGAACCTGGCATCAGGTGGTGCCGCTGGTGCTTCATCTCTTCTTTTTGTTTATTCCCTGGACTATGCAAGGACACGTTTGGCAAATGATGCTAAGGCTGCCAAAAAGGGTGGTGAGAGGCAGTTCAATGGTATGATTGATGTTTACAAGAAAACCCTGAAATCTGATGGTATTGCTGGGCTGTATCGTGGATTCAATATCTCATGTGTGGGAATTATCGTGTACCGTGGGCTCTACTTTGGATTGTATGATTCTCTGAAACCTGTGGTTCTGACTGGTGGCCTGCAGGTATGTTAAATCTTCTGAACTTGTACCCCTCGAGGGAGTTTACCTTCTTCTCCTATTTTTTGGTGTTCATTTGACTTTTGTGCCTGTTTTTGTTGGATATTTTTCTTTATTTTTCCTTATAGATATTGTGCTAGTAAAAAGGCAGATTTTGCGTTTGTGTGAAAGGCATTCAGCTGGTTGAATAATTTGAAATATGGGGTTGTTTTGATCACTGCTTGCCTTGCCCAAAATCAGGTGGTGAAGGATCAACATGGGTTTTGTAAATAGCTCATATACTTGGTTGACCTTGGGTTTGTTCTGTTTATCCATGCCATTCTAAGTCTATATTGGGAATAGTTTGTCTAAGTTAGTATTTTTTGGCCTATTTTCCAAAATTATTGGATTTGAACCTTGTGCTTCTTAAGTGTTGGAAACAGATGCATTTGGATGCTTTAGCTTCTTTAGGCATTTGCACTTTAAGATAGACTTGTGTTCATTTCTATTTTCTCTTGGTGTTTTACAGGATAGTTTCTTTGCTAGTTTCTTTCTGGGATGGGGAATTACAATTGGTGCTGGATTGGCTTCATACCCCCTTGACACAGTGCGCAGAAGGATGATGATGACCTCAGGAGAAGCAGTTAAATACAATAGCTCTTTGGATGCATTTAAGCAAATCCTCAAAAAAGAGGGTGCTAAGTCGCTGTTCAAGGGTGCTGGAGCTAACATATTGCGAGCTGTTGCAGGTGCTGGTGTGCTTGCTGGCTATGACAAACTGCAAGTTGTACTTCTGGGCAAGAAGTATGGATCTGGCGGTGGTGGTTAATGAATGCTATGTTGATGAAAATAATTAGTGATTTGTCTGAATTGAATAATTTTGGATGCATGAAAGTGCTTTTTCGTCTCCAAATGTTTAGAGATCTGTCATTAGGAAATCATAGTTACAGGAATGAAATGTGAATTTTGGATGCTTGTTATATGTGCTTGAGTTCTGAGATGTAATATCAGGGTTCTGTTGAGACTTATTACTGGTTTGTGCTCTCAACTTTGTTCAAGTCAAAAGTGTAATGGTATCTTCTGAAATTAGTTCTGAAATGATCTTTATGTTTAATTTGCTTATCATCCGAGTTTGATAATAGTTTTTATAACTTGATTATGCATAGCGTTGTATATAAATTTGCCTACTTTTTGTGTCCATTTTCCAGTTAGGCTTCGGATTGTAGGTGTGCAATTTATTTAGATCGAAACAGAGATTTGTTTGTGGTTCTCATCCACTCTCCTGTTATTTGTATTAGTACGAGTGGGTTTCTTTGTAAAACAAAACACAAGCGGATACAAGTTTTTTAGGCTTCGGATTGTAGGTGTGCAATTTATTTAGGGGGGTGTACTCAATTTGGATTTTAATGGATTTTAATAGATTTAAGAGGAATTATAAATTTCTACATATTTCATGGATTCTATGGAGTTTTATGGAATTCCATGGAATCCATTAAAATCTAAGGGGATTAAAATCTAAGGGGAATAGGTTGGAATTCTTATTGCCTTTGTTTTATGTTTAAAATTTATCAAAATTCATCAAAATCTATCATTTAAATAAAATTCTTTAAAATCCATGAGAGATTGAATATACTTAGATTTTAATGGAATTCTTAAAATTTTAAGTTATATACATTTAGATTTCTATGGAATCTTTAAAATTTTGAATTGAATACACTTATATTTCTATGGATTTTTAAATTACTTTAAAATTCATGAGAATTTCAATTGAGTACACCTCCTTTAGATCGAAACAGAGATTTGTTTGTGGTTCTCACCCACTCTCCTGTTATTTGTATTTGTACGAGTGGGTCTCTTTGTAAAACAAAACACAAGCGGATACAAGTTTTCAGTCATGCATAACGATCAGGTATTTCTTTATTGCTGGTCATTACAGTTGTCAGTCCATTTTTTCTGATACAAATGAAGTCTGAAGCAAGGGAGTAGTTAAGTGTGATTTTTAGTAACCCTATGCCTATGGCTACCTCTAGTCTTAATTAAGCATAGTGTCTTTCACCCTCAAGATAACTTGTCTTAAGTTTGGCTCAATTACAATTAGAAGACAGAAGCGCACACACCCGAACTTCCTGAGACTAGAGTGTGATCAAGGTGACTGGATCAGCCCTTAAGGGCTAAATGCTTGGGCATCATATGCCACCGGAGTCATTGCCCCAAGGTCCCCCAAACATGAGAAATGGCTGAAAATCACTACTGCCTTAAAATAGTCATGTATTATAGGTGCTTTTGCAGAGACGGTGTCAATAAAAAACTTAAAAAATCATCGTGCTTTGTGCACCCAGCGCAATGCATCGGGCTTCTACGTGAGCTCTGGCGTAGTGCGCTGGCACACACAAGAATTCCTCAGCTTGCTCCAGTTGTTAACTATGGCACGGTTTGTATTATGGTGTCTGATGATTGCCAATTTCCTCACCAGACATTAATTCTCACTTTCTCTGTAGTCGAAAAGATCTGCTTAATTGCTGTCCGAAGTGATGTTGATGGCAAGCATAGCAACCACCTTAGTTTCCTTGAGTATCAAGAAACCACCGCTCTCTTTCTGGCCTCTGGGTCTGGTTGGGCGATTGTAGCTGTCTCTCTCCAGCTCCACTTCAAACAACTGTGAAAACTACACTGCGAGCAGGTAGGTCCTTAATCCTTATCAATGGACGCTAATCTTTGACTTAGGCTGCAGACACTAATATATTTAACTTTATATGTTTTCAATCCTGTTGCCATCATATTCATCTTCCAAACGTAAAATACAAGAATATTTTCATTGGTGCACAAACAATATTACTGCTAGAAATCTAAGTTTTATATACACGTTTAATTGAAAGATGAAGGCTGTTAAATACTCAAAGTGCATATCTTTATCTTTTGGGGCAGTTGTAATGGTTAACTGTCGCTGTAACATGTCAATGTAACATTTTCTTTCTGTATTATCATCTAATCTAAGAAAGAAATTGAATCTGTTTCATCTGACTCACATGAAGAACATGATTAAAAATGAGACTAGACTATTGTGTGTATTTCTTATAACTTGAATTGAATGGGAGGGGGAGAGAGAGAGAGTTCCTTACCTTATATATACAACCAGCTCTCTAGCGTCTAGCATAAATTCGGACTAACTTAATTCACTGAGGATTGAGTGAGGAATGGCTTCGTTTTCATTTGCTTCTATTGCCATCCATGCATTAGCATTCCTATTACTTATAAAGTGTTTGTTCAACAATCTCAATCTGGCTTCTGCTGCAAAACACAGCAGCAGCAGCAGCACCACCTACGCCTCTCATCACCATCGCCATCACCATCGCCACAACAACCATCCTGCAGCACCAGATTCTTCAAACCCAAGACTCCACCAAGCTTTTCTTGCCCTCCAAGCTTGGAAACGTGTAATTTACTCCGATCCATACAACTACACCAAGAATTGGGAGGGTCCTTCAGTTTGCAACTACAGCTGTGTGTCCTGTGCACCAGCTCCTGATGACCCCAAAACCCAAGTTGTTGCTGGCATTGACCTTAACAAAGCTGACATCGCCGGATTCCTCCCAGAAGAATTAGGCCTCTTGTCGGACATTGCACTTATCCACCTGAATAGCAACCGCTTTTGTGGCATCCTCCCTCAAAGTCTGGCCAACCTTTCACTCCTTTATGAGCTTGATCTCAGTAACAACAGATTTGTAGGGCCTTTTCCCACAGTTGTCCTCTCTCTCCCTTCCTTAAAGTATCTTGATCTTCGCTACAACGAATTTGAAGGGCCATTACCTCCTGCACTTTTCAGTAAAAAAGGAGTAGATGCAATATTTGTTAATAACAACCGCTTCACCAGTGTAATTCCAGCCACTATAGGTGGAAGCTCAGCTAGTGTGGTGGTGTTTGCTAACAACAACTTTGGGGGGTGCCTTCCCCCAAGCATAGTCCGCCTTGCAGATACTTTAGAGGAACTCTTGTTGATCAACACAAACTTGTCAGGGTGTCTGCCACAAGAAGTTGGGTTTCTGTACAAATTGAGGGTGTTGGATGTGAGCTCTAACAAGCTTGTTGGTCCTGTACCTTACAGCTTGGCAGGGCTAGCTCATTTGGAGCTTCTAAATTTTGCCCACAATAGCATGAGTGGGATTGTGCCAGCTGGAGTTTGTAGTTTGCCAAAGTTGGCAAATTTCACATTCTCTTACAATTACTTCTGTGAAGAAGAGGGAAGTACATGCCAGAATTTGACATCCAAAGGCATTGCATTTGATGATCGCCGGAACTGTTTGCTGGAGAGGCCTTACCAGAGGACCAAGAAAGAATGTGATGCAGTACTGGAGCATCCTGTTGACTGCTTTGAACATCCATGTAATGGTGGTGTTGGTGGTGGCAGTGGCAGCGCAGCTGCTTTTGCCCCTAGCATTGCTGCAGTGCCAGCAGCAACGCCTCTGTCTTCCCCTGTTAGTACAGCTCCTAGTCCTAGCTATACATAATAATTGTAATAATAATGATAATAACCGTAGAATGTCGATACTTCTGGAACCAGAATAAGGGCACACAAGTTGGTGTAGTACTGTGTGGTCTTGTAAATACTCGCTGGTGTAAAGTTTGTTTAATGAAGATATGAATGTCTTCACACATGAAGTGTATGTATATATATTCATCAGAGAAGCAGGTGTCATGAACCTTCTCTCTTGGAATAAGGCCATTATTATAATTTGGAAAAATGACTAAATTTGAGTGTTTTTATGAAGTTCAGTTACTAAATTTCAATATTTTTTCATTTTAACTGTCAATACTTTTATGTCATTTTACTTTAGATGCTAAATTTCAATTTAAATACCAATTTTTAAAAAGTGATTCTACCAAATACCTGGCACTGTTCACCGAGTGGTCGGAAGAAACTTTTTATTTTTGTTTACAAACTCAAAATCTCAACTGATTAGGGGGATTAGTTAATTATGAATTAGAGCAAAAAGGGTTCAAAATGTCTATATTTTGTCTTGGATGTTGCTATTTACACTCAACTTATTTATTTTATTCCCAACACACTGTTTAGACCCTTTACGTCTATCTATTAAATTAAATTATAAAACTGTATTTATAAACCCAATAATTTTTCTAAAAATGCCCTTACACCTTACTACAAACACACCCAACACACACACAACATGTTCCTAATCTCTATACCCAACAAACACCCAACACCATCACCACCACTACCCAACACCTTAACCACTGAATTTAACACCCTGCATCAAGAAGAAAGAACCCACCCAATTAAAGTATTTTCATAAAACTTTCATGAATCATAGATTTAGGAGTTTAAGTTATTTGCTAAATAATTTGTGTTTGGACTACAATACTAGAATCATAGATGTTTAATGTTGGATTTGAACAAAATGAAGAGAGTTTTGAAAAAATAAAAAATTCGCATTTAGTTAGGCACTAGTTAACCGAACGTCCTATAGGGTGTTCAATGACATTATATCAAACCCGTTTAAGAATGCTTAGTGTGGAACCGTTACAATTCTTCTTGAAAATTTTGGGAAAGCATTCAGTTGATGACTATTGAACATCCTCCTTCAAGTTCGGTGGCTTATGACCAAATGTTTTTCTATGTGTTCGGCCTTGGTGTGCCGAATGTCACTCAACGTGTTCGAACCTAGTGTGCCTAGCTTTATTTTTTAAAATAAAAACTGTTTTTGAAGAATGATCAAAAGATCTCATTTGAAGACTCCCAAAACGCTTAGCCGAGGACAAAATATCCAAGTTTAAACCCTTCCCTTTCTCCTTTAAAAAATAAAAGAAAAAAAGAAGATTCCCAGAGTGCTATTTGTTGATATTACACTTATTTGAATCAATATATAAAGTGTTTTAGTGAGTTTAGGATTTGTTAGAGTTGTGTGGGGAAATCAATGTATGTGGTTATAGAGTGATTTTGGGTTGGGTCTAAATTAAATAGCATGTCCTTTATTGATAATTAGGAGATAGAAATTTATTTTGTTGGGGGCCTTGGGTTGGGGCTAAATTATTTAGAGAGCGAAATTTATTTTGTTGTCACTCTTTTCAGTCTTTTGTTTTTCACTCTAAAACCCCCCCAACTCTCCCTCCCAAACCCAACTCTGTGACTCTGTTCTAAAACTCTTAACGGTGCGTTTCGACTCCCGCCTCCGGCATAATGGAAGACGCAGCAGCAAAGGGTAAGGGAACTGTGACGTCACTCTCGTCTCTGTTCCCAGTAGAAGACACACAGAAAGCAGCGAAGCGCGTGGAGGACACGATCGCCGAGAAGCACCAAGAGCTGGAGCACCTCCGAGGCTTCGTCGCAGACAACAAAAGTCTCATCAGCCTCGTCGGGCGACTCCCCGACCACCTCCACCACGATATTATGGTGCACCCTCACCACCGCATCCCAACCCCCACTCTTTGTCAAATTTAAGGAATTAGTTGCTTTTGAATAATTGCTTTTGAATAATTGCTTTTTAAATAATTTCTTTTGACTATTGCTTATGTTGTAGGTTCCGTTTGGGAAGGCGGCATTTTTCCCTGGGCGTTTGGTGCACACCAATGAGTTTCTGGTAGAGCTATTTTTTTTTATTTAAATTTGTTTTAATTGTCTCAGCAGCCAAACAGAGCGCTATTGTAATTTACTGCAGGTTCTACTGGGAGAGGGTTACTATGCGGAAAGAACATCCAAGCAAACAGTGGAGATTTTGAAGAGAAGAGGGAAGACTTTGGAGTACCAAGTGAATTCGCTCAATGCCATTGTTGACGATCTGAAGGCCGAGGCTTCCTTTTTTGCTGCTACGGCTTCTGAAGCTGCGGTAATAGCCTAAGTTTGAGTCATTTTTATTCAGATAGCATGCAATGAGGTTTAATTTTGTTCACTTCCTATAGAATATAAATGGATTTCATTACTTGCTC
Organism: Purshia tridentata; assembly: GCA_003254885.1. Classification (NCBI taxonomy): domain Eukaryota; kingdom Viridiplantae; phylum Streptophyta; class Magnoliopsida; order Rosales; family Rosaceae; genus Purshia; species Purshia tridentata. The sequence goes on along the minus strand of QANT01005954.1, from coordinate 42,541 downwards.
ACCAAGTCACCGACGGATTCTCAAGTTGCAAATTGGTGTAATAGCATTGTATGCATATTGTTTACTTTTCAACTGGGTTTCTTTTAGAATCATAGTATACTAAATCTTAATGCTTATTTCATGTATGAAGGCTGTATGAACGTTTACATCCTAAAGTAATTTAAACTAGTAACCAACATATTTCTGTTGAGTCTTGCAATTACATGACATTCACACCAAGAAAGGAAAAAGTTGCAAAGTTGCAAATATGTGCATCACATGTGATTGCATGTTATCAATTAAATGTATAATAAGATTTTTTGTTTTTCAATATCTAGGGGATCTTGAAGGGTCCTTTTCAGTGCGTATGATGTTACTAATTTGGAGATAAGTTTTTTATTTTGGAGTTGTAGATTTCTGGTGTATATGTCATTAAGAAATGTTTCTATCATTGTTCAAATGTTAGCTTTTACACATGCAGTTAAAAAATTTGCTTACATAAAACTTTTATTAGTAGATAATTTTTATCAATATATATGTGCTTGATATTTTCCAAAAAATTGTACAACAGGAGGGCCTTGTAGAGATAAGAGAAGAATATGAGGAGGAGAGTTCTTCTAAAGGAGAATCTGAGCCAGGTAGGTTTTTGCCTTTTTTCTTTCTTATATTTGTTTTCCTCTCAATAATTGGATTTATTGTTATATATGTAATGTCAATTTTCTTATTGATGTTTCACCGTTTTTGTAAATCATCTAATAGTCTACATTGCATAGATGATTGAATAGTCTCCGTTTATTTATTTTTCCAATGTTATGTTTTTTGTTTTGCTGTCAAACTTAAGCCTTTTATCCCATGCGAAGGACAATTGATCCATAATAAATATTATAAATAATAATAATAAAAAATTATTTTTTAATTTGTCGAAAATTTCATTTCTAGAATTTCTTTACCTCCATCATCAGTATGGGATAAAAAAATAACTCAGCAGATGCACCATCTCTTTATTTGGAAAAATCTAGCCAGGTACTAATTTTACAAGAAATAGCAACTATGGTGTTTTTAATATAGTGTTTAAACAGTTTACCTCTTTATAATTCATTTAGTCATTAGACTCATTACTAACCTTAATGATAGAAGCAACTAATTCAAAAATCACGATCTCTTATTATTAATTAATTAGGGGTACCTTGTCAAGTTCAAGCAGTATCTTTTTGATGTCTGTTATAGAGACATTTGCAAACCTTATATTGGAGAATCTTTGTGGTTAGAAAGAAACAGGCGGTCTAGTTTGATTTAAGATTGCGTTTCATGATTCATAGGATTGAAATGATCTAGTCTAACTTCTGGATTGTATTATTATTTTGTTCATGGCCTGGGGTGACTTTAGCCTTTCTTACCTTTTGTGGAAAAAAGAAAAAAAAAATTAAGAGATAAATTAGCTTCCCTTTAATTTCTAGCTTGGTTTTTTAGACTGCATTTATACTCATTATACGTTCGGGTGAAGTAATTTTAAGCCCGTCTTCTGGTCTGTTTTTTTATTTGTCAATGGCTTGGGGATAACTTTAGCTTTCCTTATTATTTTAGATTTGAGGGGAATATAAAAACATGCCGGATTTATTCAAACTGTTAATTATCTGATGTTAGTTTAAGTGTTCACTGGACTTTCTCACCAAATCATGTGTCAACGGATCCAACTGAAGTGCTTGATTCTTTGCTCTTTGGATTTTATGGTCAATTAAACAGACCCATTAATTTTTAGTTGTTTTTATTTCCTTTATATGAACTCAATTGAGACCAACGTCGGATTTAAATAACATCTTTTCTGCCCTTTCCTTTTTTGGCTGAAGTGGGGCTTTCTGTCTTAAGATTTATTGGTTATTAATATCAATATATGCACTTGCTTTTGTTTTTATTTTTATTTTGGTGAGTTGTAGTCTTAATTGATACAATATATTGGATGGTTTTCTTGTGAAGATAGATTGTTCAGAGTGAAGAATTATGGAGATTCTGCAGTTTTTGTATCTTAATCCTTTGTTAATTCCCAATACTTTGATATCCCTTTAAGTGCAGCATCTCACTCGCCTTCAAATGCATTGTTTGTTTAAAATTTCTTGGATGTTATTCATGTCTAGTGGATAGGTTTGATGTTCTGGAGATTATAGAAGGTTCCTTGGTGTTTGTTTAATATGGTTTCTACTTGGGAGTTTTTTACATGTGTTTTTCATAAACCTGAGCATTCTATTACTTATATAAGGAGCAATTTGGAGACTCATCTGGTTAGGAGAAAATGAAAGATGTCTTGCCACCCCTATATATCACTAAATCTGTTGGCACGATCTGAAGCTTTGTTGCCCATTTCTCTTGGTTTTATGCTTTTTTGCCCTTTATTTCCCAAGAAACCAATAATTGAGATCAATTATTTTTCAGGTCCACATAAGCAAGATTCTTCTTTTTCTTCTGGACCAGACATTACAAAAGTTGCAGATGAAGATGAAGAATTTGCTAGTATGATGGCCAGGATGGATGAACTTGAGAAAGAAGAACTTGAAGCTGAAATTGAGACAGAGAGTGAAGAAGAGCAAACCAAGGTTGAATTTGCTGCACAATGTGATGATGAAAGTGATGACGATGAGAAAACTGAAGTTGATGAAAATCAGCTTTCAGATCAGAAATCTCTTCATCAGAATCTCAAATTTTCTGAGGTAATGTTTAGGATTTTAGGCATTTTTCTTGAGGTGCTGAAGAAATGATTACAAGTACATTTGATCTGTAATGTATAATTACTGTTCCAAGCCAAAGAAAAGGTTAATTACTCAGTTTCAATCACTTATCAAATAGGAGTCGCGGTCAAGAAAACTTCCAGAGCAGCCAAAAGATAGAATTTCTTCCAACAAAGAAAAATTTACTGATCAGCCTAGCGTAAGTGATAACTTTTTTGTGTTCTCGTTCTTGGTCATTCTGTTTGTTTAGTCTTTATTAGAATTTGAAGCTTTGAAAGATTCATATTCTCTTGAGATGACAAAATAGAAATTTTGGATTCATGAATTTTATAGCAATGAAATTAAGCTTTAATTTAAAATGGAAATTTTGTCATGTTAATGAGTTGCCTAAGTTGTCTTGTTAAGAAAAAAAATTGTTAATGTGTTAATTGCTTATATACATTAAGATGTCATCTTTGAATTTATCTTCTTCCTTCTTCTTTTTTAATTTTAAAAAACCATTATTAAAATTGTATTGGGCTAATTGGAGATACAAGTGTATATGAATTTATAATTTTATGAAAATATTATGGAAATGATTCGTCTTTTGTACAATGTTTCAGATTTTGTTGGTTTTTTTTGGGGGAAAGTAGGATTTAATGGTACTTTTCCCTTCATTCTATTGTATTAAGTAGTTGATTTTCGTTTTTGGGTAAATTTGAAAATGCAGTGTTCAGGCCTGACAGTGCAATCTATATCTGAAGGTTAGTACTCAAATCTCAATCATTAAAGCATAGAATAAGGCTTTTCTTTTGATAATTTGCAACTTCTGCTACAGAACTTGCATACTCAAGACATCCCATTTCTGATCTTAGGATGTCATGTTTTAACAGGACAAGCTGCTTAGTTCTTATCAATACATAGATGTTCTGATATCTAATTTATATTTTTGAGATTCTGCTGTCAGGAGATATGATATTGCTTCAATTGGTGCATATGCTACATTCATCAATTACTGTAACGTCATCTCAATTTTTGCTAACTACTTATTGATTCCTTTTTTTTTTTTTTCTGTCTTCCAGAAAAAGTTTCTCCTAGCAATTTATTGGTTAATGATGTGGAAAGTTCTGCTGACAAGGCTTTGGTGCCTCCTGAAGTCGAGAATGTTCAAACTGTGCCCTTGTCAAGAAATCAGGTAAATATTGATTATTTTTGGGCCTCTATATTCTATAGCATTTTTCTGATTTTCTTTAAGGCATTGCTATTTTGCTTTCTTGCCAAGATAGCTGGAAAGTAAATGATTAATTTCTCTTGGGTGTCTGATGCTTGCATATAGTGGGGATAAGTGGACGTTGGAAATGTGAAGAATTAAAGGTGGGAAGATACTATTCATTGCTTGTTAAGATGTTGCGAGGGAAAGAAAAGGAAAAGGGATGTATTACTTTCAGGGACCACCCTTTTCTTCCAAAAATGGGTAGATTTGTGGGAGGCTGAGAAGTTACGTGCTTATCCTCACAATTAAGTATTCCAACTAGAATGGAATGCTAACACTGTCTTTGCTATTTCTTCTATCTAGAGCAGGGGTAAAATAAATAAATCTCTCTTGCCCATCTCTTGGCTCAGGTTCTTCCATTCCATTCTTAATGGTTGGTAGTTTAAGTCACTGCAACACCTAGCTTATTTTAGCTCAATGTTCTTATAAATTTTCAATCATACTTTGGCTTGACCTCAGTTTTAACGAGGCATGCATGATTTTTTCTTAATTATTGGCTATAACATAAGCCTGAGGAAAAAGGCATTACAATAATGGGTGATTGTTTCTTTTTGCTCTGAGTTGATGGTTGATGGTTGATGGTTGATGGTGGATGTTTGTTGGGTGATTGTCGTTTTGGTCTATTTTCTCATGCTTTTGGTCTGAATAGATTTCATCGTGTTCTTATACCCATACCATTTTCTCATGGTTGACAGTTAAGCATGATTAATGCCACTACGCTCTTGAACTTCATATTGTTAAAATGAGTATGGGTTGGTAGGGATATGCATTTTTCCATATCACATATTACAATTGATTGGCTCAGATAGTTTTTGCACAAGTGATGGGTCTTTTGGGCTCTGATTGTGATCTTGCAATTTTCATCATTGAAATTCAAGTGATTAGTGTTAGTTATACAGAACCATATCTATGGTGCTTTATTCATGAAGAGTTCCAATTGTAACTATGAGCTTGAACACTGATTTATATGTATGGAGTATGGTCATGGCTCCTCACATACACATTGACTCTCAATAGCTTGCACTCAAATCCAGCTTATTGTGGCCTCCTTTGGTTTTACAGATTCCTCTCCAAAGTTCAAAACCAAAATTTGACAGTCAGACAGTACGTTTCCATTGCATTTAATTCAATTGGATTGTTTATTATTTGATTTGTTACTGTATTTACTATTCGCTGTGCGTAGGCTTTTACAGGTTCTATTGTTGAGCGCACTCAGAATCTTCCAACAAATTCAAGGGAACAAACTACATCTACATCACAGGTAGATTTAATGCCACTCTTTACATAATTAAGAGAATTGGTTCTAGTGGCCTTTTTTTATTTTATTATATGGTAATGTTGGTTTTGACTGTTGCAGTCTTCTGGTTCTCAACCTTCAAAGCCAGTTTCAAGATTTAAGATGCAGCGAAAATAGTTATATTGAAATATGAGACGTGGAAGTGCTTACACTACAAGGGGTCGTTTTGAAATCTGACGACACTTTCTAGCAAAACTTCATTAAGGATCAGCCTTGGCCCCAACAGTGCTGCAGATTACAACTTAAATCATTTTCACTGTGGGGCCAAGTAAAACTAGAAAAAAGAAACCAAGCACTGCTTTTGTTATAGAAGCCAAAATATTTGTTTGACTTGAACTATGGGATGGCTTGATTTGAGTGTACAATGTCAAATATAATATACGTGTATCTTTGTAGTTCATAATGTGCCACACTAGCTTCAGTTGTAGACTATGATTATTCTACATCTACTATGCGATTTAATTTGACATGAGAAGAGTATGAACGACAAGATATTTCAAAGCAGTGGTTAAACAGCATATGGATTCTTAAAGTCCTTATAATTCTAATTGCGTCGATTTTGCCCATGTAACTCTTAATTTGATCAACTGTCACTATTTAAAATACCCTGAATCATGTAATTCTAGTTGTGTCAATTTTGTTTACCAAATTGACAAAATGAAGTATGTGTCCTCAAATTGCATTTGCTATATTACAGAGAATTCTCTCTCAGAAAATAAAATAAAATTATAGAGACAACCTTGGCACAACTGAAACTATGGAGACCTTAGAATTTGTCCTAAACTCCAGGGATAGAAAATGTAACTTGACTATATTTTGACATTTGAATCTTAAAAGGTTCACTTTTATCTTTTATCTTTTTCTAATGCTAAACCAATCTATTTTGTATCCAGTCATTCGCCAACAAAGCAGTAGTTGGTTATGGGCTGTTAAAATTTGTTGAAACTCTACCCTCCTCTATGTGGGATGCAATGTAAAGGAACTGAATTAACAAATCCAATTGTCATAAACAATTGATAATTCATTGAGTGAAAAATACAATTTACAATGAGGCTTCTTTCTCAAGAGGAGTTACTCTTCTTTTCTTCCAATAAATCTTTGAAGATAATGCTTCAACCATTAGGTATCTTCTCCTTTCTCTTCCTGTAGTCCCCAAGCACTTTCTCCCTCTCCAGAGGAGTGGCAGATATTACCCACTTGCTAAATTCAAGCTCTCCCAAACCCATGAACTTAGCAAGGAGGCTATACCGAATCCTTTTCCGATCCATAGATGACCAATTATTCTCCTTTCCACCAATACCATCTAGTCTCTTTCTCCGTGCAACATGGACGCCTGGGTGCCTCAGGTTATCATTCTCAGGGATCGTCATTTCCGTTGTCCCTTGAATTCCAGGTCCACAATTCACAATGTCTTCATTGCGATGCGTGTACAGAATACCTAAAGAGTAAAACACATTTCAGTTGATTCTTAACAACAAAAAAGAAAAAATTATTTTTACTCAGACAGATTCGATCCTTCCCAATATCCTAGCTAATATGAGATATATAGGTCTTAATTGCCTCACATACCTAAAATGGGGCAAAACCCATTATAGCCTTTATCCTTCAATATTTTCTCCCCTTCTTTCACTCTTTATGGTTCAACTTAATCGGTATTTACTTGACTACATTTTCATTTTGTACTTGTTGATTTTTTTTTTTCCATTTGGCTTGGCAATGTTCCCTGAGAAGGCTGCCACATCTTTGTTGACATGAAATTGATTTTCTATTTCAGTTCTTGCAGCACTGGCACATGTTCTTTTCAAACTTCTATTCTCCCTGCAGCCAGTGATTCCTTTCTAAGTACAAATCTATTTAATCTAAAATAATGCAGCTTTAGTTTCTATAAATGCCTCCTTTTTTCATAATTGTTCATTAGAAAATTCACTGCAGAACATGAAATGATTGAAAAAACTGTCATGCCCTACAAATGAAAGAAATTTGAAGTCCACAATGAGCACAGGGGAGTTGAACCTAAATGTAACTATGCGAATCTGAAAATCCTCAGAACAGGAAAAATAAAGAAATTACAAAGATATGACATGCAAAGAACAAGTAACATATGACCAAAAATCTAAATTGGAATTCAAACATACCCACATCTTTGAGCACAGGTTGACTTGTAGAATCCTTCTTAGAATCTCTGGTTGTTCTGGTCTCAGAAACTGATGAAGGTGTGTCCACTCCTTTCAATGAAACAAAATTTTTTCCAACTGTTGTTGACTCTTGTTTTGCAATATATGAATGCCCTTCTTTTTGTCCTTGCTTTTCATGCAACTCAAAAATTTCGCTGGTAAAGAGCTTATCTGAAAGGTCACGAAACAAATTGCAAATTCCAAAAAGTTCCCCTTTAAATTCTTTGCAATCCTGAAAATCAGCGTATTATGAGAAATGCAAAATATTAACTAGTTGAATACCAATAGCAAAGTTCCACGACAAAACAAAAAACAAACACAGATTGGTTTCTCTACCTGGACCCCTTCAAAATATCGTTTTTCCATTTTTCCAGAAACAGCGATGTTCGATAGCTGTTGTTTGTACACCTGGCGTGAATAAACAAGTTCATCAAGGGAACCAGCAGAAAGAAGGCGGAAAACAACAACATGCCGCTTCTGGCCAAAACGAAATGACCTGTCCTGGGCCTGTAAGTCTTGGGCAGGATTCCAGCTTGGATCAAATATTACTACACGATTTGCACTGACAAGATTCAATCCAAGCCCACCAGCTCGAGTTGATATAAGGAACACCTAAATCAATAAATGATTGTCAAGCAGCAGTTTAAACACAATCTTCTCTGACCATATTTGAATTAAAAGTATACCTGTTTGCTTGGACTTGAGTTAAAGTCATTGACAAAAGACTGGCGCAAGTTGGTTGGTGTAGAACCATCAAGTCTTGAGAAGCAATAACCTTTGCGTATAAGAAATTTTTCCAGTATGTCCAGCATCCTGGAAGAAGTAATTCTAGTTCAAAGATCCAAAGAGACAGACTTAAATAAAGAAAGGCATATAACGGCCAATCCATTTGGCACAAAAAATATTCAGTTACAACATTGACTATATAACCAAGTTACTGAAAAAATAAACCACATAAAATGACAAGTCAGCTCAGTTGAAGTCTCCTTCACTCCCTCCCCATCTACCCCCTCTCACAGACAAATCAATTTTATAGTTGAAGTTTACAAAGTTCTTACTCATCATGATTTCAATAGATTATCATGCAGTCTTTTGTTTCTTCAGATAAAATGCTCATATATTCAGTTTTTAATTTTTTTATTTGGGGGGAGGGGATCCGAACTTGGGACCTCTCCAACATTGTAGAGAGAAATACCACTAGACCAATAGCTATTTGGGGTTTAAATTAAATTCAGTTAAGAACTTCAATTACATTGTTCTTGGTAAAAAATCCACAAATGAAAAGCTGTTGAACAGAATATTTTATAAAAATTACTTACATTATGTAACCCTGACAGAACACAACTATTACAAAAAAAAAAAAAACAAAAAAGAACTATAGTATGTCAGTGCCTGACGGTAAGGTTGTCATGTATCACCTCATTATGTAATCCTGACAGAACACAACTATTACAAAAAAAAAAATAAAACAAAAAAGAACTATAGTACGTCAGTGCCTGACGGTAAGGTTGTCATGTATCACCTGACAGAGTAACTGAACAAAAGAACTTTGTCACCCTGTGAAATCCATGAGAACAGAAACTTTTCAAGTGCTCGCATTTTGCCACAATCTTTAACATCACTCAGGCCCATAAAACTCTCATTTTGGGTGTTCCCTCCCACCGAATCAATATCTGGGCCAAACACAGCAGAAGCAAACTCTGCATCTTTCTTTTGTTTATCAGGATCATCCTTCGTATTAGGCTTAATCAGCTCCAAGTGATTACCTATCTGCAAGACATCTTCAAAGTGTAAACACGCACAAACACAGTAACAAACTAACAACATAAAATTATGAACAGTAATGTGATAGCAGTTCAAAAGACATATTTAGGAATAGATCAGTCCACATAGTTCACACTTCAGACAGCAAATGTAAAACATGCTCTATAAAATACAAAAATCCATTGCCTCAATCAAAAAACCTGTCTAACATATTCCACGTAAGCACTTTCACACTTTCTTAATACTGTATTAAGTACATGACCTAATGCAGGCTCAACACATATATCCATGCAGAACAAAAGAGTCTTGAAGTACAAGCTAACAATTAGCTCATGTCTCAAGGAGACAGGAATACAAAAGGAGCATGCCTCATGTCTTATGTTTATCTTGTGTAAGGACTGGTCCACAATGTTTATCTTGTTCCTCTTACACATGCTATACACACAAGGTTCCATAATTTAAAACAAATAATAAAATAAAAAAGAAGAAGAAGAAAGTAAGTGAGGGTTTTTTATGAAAATAATCTTGATAGGACACAGAACAATTCTATCAAGTGAAAATAGAAACAGTACAAACATAGTGAAACAAAGGTCCACCTAAAGAAGACACGAGCAAAACCAAACAAGGACAAAAAATACATATCGAACAGCCAATCACAAACAGCACACATCCAGGACAAAAAAAACCCGAGGAGACAAAGAAACTGGTGCTTCCCAGTTCACATTCAAAAGGAAGAAAGGGCAGTCACTAAACTCATTAGAAAGTAAGAGGTTTTGGATCCTTGTTAGTTATTAGTTTGGTTTGATTATATCAAGAAATCAAACACCAATACAATGCCATTATATAATGCTACTTGTACTGCATTTGAAACAATAGGCAGTCAATCTAACAATTCATGAAATGGTTAACAAAGAACTGATCCTGGGAAGAATATGAGGGTAAAGAACTCCTCCAAAGTCAAACTAAATCCACAGTGCAAAAACTGAAAACACTGTATTGAAAAATATAATGACTTGGACATTTATTTGATTTAATGGCATATATGCATTTCTTCCAAGTGAATTTATTTTCTATTTCATATTTTTCTGTGTCACATTTAAAAAGCATGAGTGGAGACAAATATCCTGTTATTCTTGTTTCTAAGCCTTAAACTCATGCCCTTGGACGGAAAGACGAATAGTATTCTTCCACCTCTTCCCTCAAAAATCTATAACTACACTAGTTAAAACTTATAGAGTTCAACGCACTTCTAGAATACAGAGCAAAATGTCTTCCAGATATAAACAAGGTTTAGCAACAGTCATAATACTAAAGTTCGAAAAAACTTGAAATCTCATTAACCTGCTGGAGCTTGACAAGGCAAGGGAGGACAATGCAAAAGGGGCATGAATCACAACCATCAGGGTTATCTCTGTGAAGGTATGGCCAAATTTTTCCATCTGGTACAATCCTTTTGCAACACTCAACTTGAGTAAGAGGGCTTCCACAACTACATGGGAGGTCCTTATTTATTAGGCATTGGATGTCTGGTAGCTGTAACATTCTCCTATACACCCGTTTTTGCAATTCGCTCATGGCACAGAATATGACATTATCTTCCTTACCCATCATAAGATGCCCAATGGTTTCCTCTTTTGTCCTTCTTAACATATATTTATGAAGAACTGCCACTAGGTGCTGTTTTCGCTCATCAGCAATACGGACAAATCTTTCAGGAGCAGTTGACCTTTGGCCATGTTTGAGGGGTTCATCATAAAATTCCCGAAAATGCTCCCGTGTTCCCAAGGATCCAGGTGCAACCCAGTCAAAGAGATTAAACAGTTCCATGATTTTATTCTGCATTATGGTTCCAGTGAGGCCAAAACGTTTTAAGGTTTTAAATTCTAAACATGCTGTATATAGCTTTGATTTTTCATTCTTAAGACGATGTGCCTCATCAACAATGATAATCTCCCAATTGACTTCTGACAGCTGGCTGCCACAAATTCTGTATGTGTCAAAGCTCGTGATAAGTATCTCAACTTCATGCGTTCCTAATTTATCATAAATCAAATCACGATTTGCACCATGGTAAACAGCAACACCAAAGTTAGCCCACTTAGAGAATTCACTCTCCCAATTGTGGATAACTGAAGTAGGGCAAACTATGAGAACAGGGTCTGCTGTGTGATTTTTCTTCAGTATTGTGGAGTCAATACAATCGCCATCTTTCCCAAACACAGCAGCCAAGAATGCAATTGTTTGGATGGTTTTGCCTAGTCCCCTGTTCAATGTGTAAGAGAAATAAAGAACTTGCCAACTAGTAACTTCAATGTATAAATTGCAAGTAGCTAGAGATCATCAGACACACACACCGATGTATAGATATACAGGCTAGATCAAGTATAGACATCGCATTGTGGACTAAGAGTGAGCATTCAAATGCTTAGCACTGGGTGTTTGAATGCTCACTCAGAGTCTGTGCATTTGGTTCACGGTCTGAGAGATCGGATGCTTCATGTACAACTAAAAGTACTACAAAGAAAGTCAACTATTTCCTATACTCCGTGCTCCAGGTACTAGCATACATATCCGACAAAAAATTTAAAAACTATATAAGATATAAAGTCACCACAATATACTTACATGTCATCTCCAAGAATACCTCCATGGTTGTTCTTGTACAAATTGTATAGAAACTTCACTCCCTCTCTCTGATGTTCAAGTAACCTGCAGTTAATAGATGCAGGAACCTGCAACCAGAAAAATAAGTCATACCTATAAAATATTTCTAAAAACTTTAATATCTCATTCATGCAAACCATTTCATATAACATGATTTCAAGTTACTTATCACGAAAGTAACGACCCAAGGCCTCCTCCAAAATTCCTAGCTGAAGTTAGCTTTTGGATTCCTAGGCCTCACTTAAATACCCTAAATCTCCCCAGGACCCAGCGCATTACTGATATGCGATTAGGGATATTACAATCTCCTTTAGATCTTCAAGTCCTAGCCAAGGGAGGAATCATACATGTCACACTTATACAAATGGACAGGACTTTCCAATGCAGGACACAACCATTTACCCACATTACCCCATAATGAATAGCGAGTGACACCCTTTCCATCATTAGCAAAATGGTCCTTGAGCTGACAAAGACAATGGGCTGGATTGCATTCTGATACCGTTTGTAACGACCCAAGGATTTCTCCAAAAATGTTGGCTGAAGTTGACTTTTGGGTCTTGCTAAAGTGCCCTAGATCTCCCCAGTGCATCACCAATGTGGGATTAGGGGTATTGCAACATCTTGTAAAGTGACCTAAAGCTGTGTCATATTGCCTTTTTCTTTCTTTCAAATCCATCCTTAAAAGGAAAAAGCTACAAGTTAGGGCAGGGTCAGCCACTTACCATCTCAATAAAGTGACCTAAAGCTGTTAAGACCCCATAAAATGACAAATCAGTAAGAAAAATTGTAATCCTTTCCATTCCATACGCTTCAAAACTTTTAAACATTCTGTAAGCAGGTAATGTTATATAATGACCATACTGCTCGGTCTGTCACAATTTTTTAACTGAGAAGGAAAGGACCTAATAATAAATATCTGTAGGATTAAAAGCTGATGTTAGATTTGTCCTAATTAATAATTATTCTCTTTGACCAATAACAGCCACCATATTCTTCTGGTAATTGGGCCAGATCCCATACACTATAAAAGCATTGCACAGCTATGATCTTTTAAAGCCATAATACTATTCAACTTCCAATTATGCACCCATGTAATTTCTATTAACACATATGTACTTGAGTTTTCTTTATCAAACACAGATCCGAAACTCTCCCTCCCTCCCTCCCTCCCTCCCTCCCTTCCTCCCTCTCATATTAGAAAATAAAATTGTGAGGAACAAGCTTCTACCTTTTTGTTCCCTCTACCAAGCAATTACATCAAGCAAGCTAAAGAAATCACAATTATCAGAGACTAAAAATTATCTTCCTCATTCACATACCAAAATATTTAGAAAAAACTAGACATACATCAATATCCCACACATGAATTAATGCAAATGTGTCATAAAAGTTGGAATAAAATAAAGGGGAAAGCATGTAATTACCTGTATAACAGGAACTTCTCCCTCTGAGGACAAGACCAAGGGTTCATATGGTCCTGTGTGATCAAACTGAAACAGACCCTCTTTAGACCTCCCAAACCCCAGTGGTTCTGCGTCGTCTTCTTCTTCTTCTTCTTCAATTTCATCCTCCCCAACATTCTGGTTTTGGGTTTGTCTGGGTTGGCTCTGTGGTTGAACTGGGGGCAGAGAGAGAGGGTCTTCGAGTCTCAAAAGCTGCTGAGACAAAGAGGATTTGGGGGGCTTTCTGGTAATTGTGGGGACTGATATTTGGGAGATTGAGGACTGTGCAAGGGTTTTTGGGGATGTTAAGGTTGATGAGTTTTTGCAGGGTTTAAGGGTTTCTTTGAAGTCGTGTAGGGACATTGGGTTTTGGCAATGATTCTTCAGCGCAGAGTAAATTTGAGATCTTTGATTTTAAATGCTGCAGGTAATGTTTCTGTTTTTGGGTTCTTTTCCAGAAAAGAACTCAAGTTTGTCTGAACACAAAACAAACTGACTAAACCGCCATAGCGGTTTTCGATGAACTCATAGGTACTTTGAGAGATACCATCTGGCATGATTCATAGTACTTGCTTCCTAAAATTATCAAATTAAATTTGAGCGAATTATAAAAGAACAGAACATGTTAAGATCAAGCTTACAAATTTCACAGTGGCAAAGACACTGTAGCATTCTTTATTCAGTTTAGTGTTACGTGGAACCCTCTAACGCTCTTTTACAATTGTTTGTTAGTTAAGCTGGACTGATCCTATGGCCAAAAAAAAAAAAACCTGGACTGAGTTTTTGGCCAAAAAAAAAACCTGGACTGAGTTGACTCCTATCTGGTCACATGCCTCTTAAAAGAGAGAAGAAAAAGAAAGTTATGTCACAAGAGGGATCAGACAGGACTCACTTCTGAAGGGACTCGACCATTTTTTAAGGTTAAATTTTATTTTTGATCTTGTAATTTGAGTTAAGCTTTACTTTGTTATTTGTAGTTTCAATTGTTTTAATTTTAGTCTTATATTTTGTAAATCGTAATAATTAAAAGATATATTAGTATTTACGTTTATTAAATTGTCAATTTTATTGCCTTTTTTTATTACATATATCATTACTATAGTATTTACGTTTATTAAATTGTCAAATTTATTGCCTTTTTTTATTACATATATCATTACTATTTTAGTTATATATTTTACAAACTACTAATAATGAATATATTGAATTAATATATGAAAAAATGCTAACATATTCTACAAAGATTAAAGTGAAATTTAACCTAAACCGCAAGAATCAAAAGTGAAATTTATCTTTTATTATTATTATAGTTTAGGCCTTATCTTCCTCTTTCATTCCTATTATTTGCCTTTTTTATTTCTTTCAAATGCTTATTGTAATGAAAGGAGTTGTTTAATGTGTACGTCGATTCCACTTCATCCAATTTGTTGGTGCCCCTTGGATTAATCCGATATTGTTTGGGATCTAATAGAGAGAGAGAGAGAGAGAGAGAGAGAGAGAGAGAGAGGATTTGTAGGGAGTAGGAGTTGTCGAACGTTAGGTAAGCAAAAAAGATTTGTTGTTCAGTAGTATTTGTTTTTTATTTAGTAATTACTCAGTTAATTTGTTTGCTTGTGACTAGAGAAGTTCATAGACCTAGTATGTATCCAACAAAAACTTCATTGGCTCTGGCCACAATTGATAATAGTTTGGGATTTGGGGTGGGGCTTCAGCCCAACCATATCTTTCTCCAACTACAATTCTCCAGCTTCTAGTAATCTACTAGTGTAGGAAACATGAATGTTGTCGTCACTAACACAATCATAACAAAAATTGCCACTTTCATACATAGCCCACTTTCAGGTTTTATTATTTTACAATAAGTAAAACACTAACATATATAATAACATATCATTAGAATTACTGTAATGATCATAGTGTTCGGGATCCCAAATTTACATCTCTAGTGTTGCATATAATTGCGCAACAATTAACTTTCTTCTTTATAGAAGAACATATACTTAGAAGTGGTCATAATAAACATAAAATCGAACCAAACCGAATAGACCAAAATTGGTCAACACCGAGAAAAAAAAGCGACCAGACCGAAGTGCTCAATTCTTCGGTTTTACACACAATTTAACCAAACCGGATCGGAAAAAAGTTAGAATAATACTCAAATACATATTTCTAAAGTCAATCCTTCCACTATGTAAATAAGTTTTGGTGTTGAGAATTGTATAACTTAAATGTAATAATAATAAATGGTTCAAATTTTGAGACAAAATCGTCCGTCACAATATTTCTTGACACAAATATGAAATTTTTGTCCCTTAGAACAGTTCTCCTTGATTGCGCTAGTAAAATAATATAAGCCAATTCGCGTGACTTCTATCATACGTCTTCGATACTCCACAGGAGATGATTTGTTAAGTTTACAATCCTTGTAATCATTCCAATTGTTGAGTATAATCAAGTTGGTCTTCTTAGTAGTTCTGTCGTAGAAATCTGTAATAATTAATCATTCTACAAATTAATTACTTTTCAATAGCACAACGGGAAAGATATTTTAGCTAACAAAAGAAATGCGTTAAATATTAGAAAATATTTGGTTTAGGAAGCTTCTCTTATGCAGAAGATGTGCAGAAGCCATAAAAAAAAGTATAGGGCGCTGAGCCACTGTACATTCCCATCCTCTGGATTTTGTGAGCTTCCGCATAAGAGAACCTCCCATTTGGTTTAATAACAAGGAAATATATTCAAAGATAAGGTAATTAAATAAAGAAAATTTTTTTTTCTTTAACAATAATTAAGTGAATTGTGTTTGCGTGTGACTATATAGAAGTTAACAAACCTAATACGTCTCCAACAAAAAAAGCATTGGCTGCAGCCCACGATTGATAAAAGTTTTCCGTCGAAGGTTCAGTCCAACCACTGAGGCCTCCAACTACATGTTGTTTAGCTTCCATTATAGGCAACAGTATTGTTGTCACTACCACAACCATAACAAAAATTGCCACTTTCATCATTTGCTCTTACCTTGTGTTTAAAAACTGGAAAGTATAAGAGATATGTTTCCAACTTCATTTTCGAAATTTATAGAGAAAGAAAGGGAGAAGTTTGGTAGTTTGCACTTCTTGGAAAGATTGATGTGTAATTTGTTACAATTGTTTAGAATTGTCCCATCTCCCAGTCCAACCATTCGGTGCGCAATAGCTATTCTTCTAATTTAATTTGATCGATTAATATAGTTTCTGAAGATTTTAGGCTTTAGGTTTGTTTCAAGGGTGATTAAAATGTGTCTAAAACCAAAGGAGGAAGGCCATTATTGAAACTATGGTTTTGAATGTGGAGTTAATTAACTGGTTAAGTACTCTATCACTAAGTGATAGAGTTACAAGTATGTGACTTAATTTTCATATATTTTATGGTATGATTCGTTTAATTTCCTAACCTCACTATTATTCAAGTGTAAGTATTAATGAAATTAAAATATTTTTATTTTTACAGGAAAATTACACCATTAATACTCCACTAACTTATTAGCTAAGTAGTTCCATATTGATTTACGACATTTTTTTTGTTCCACATAAGTTCACTTACTTTTCAACGTTTTTCAATGTGGTTCATTCCATCAAATAAGTGTAGATGACTGTTAATTTGAGACATGTGCTGCTCACATGAGGCATATTTGAGTGGCAAATATGGGCTTTCACCCATCGATCATCTTCCCCAAGACCCAGCCTCCTCTCCTGCTGATTCCTTGTTCTATTCCCGTCATCTCCTCTAGCCATTCCCCCCAATCACTTTGGGAATGATCACTCATAGTTTGGTTCAAATTGCTTATTCCGGACTGGAAGGGCTGCTATACAGCTTTCAAACAAAAGCTCAGACAGAAGAAGGTCCAAATATCGATTGGTTCATACTATGCGCATTCACAAGGGTGCTGATGATAAGTGCTTTAGCTGCATATGTGTTACCCAAGAAGAAGACTCCACTGGGTGAAAGCCCACATTTGCCTCTTAAACTTGCCCCATGTAAGCGGTATATGTCTAAAATTAACAGTCATCCACCCTAATTTGACTGATTGAACTACATTAGAAAACGTTAGAGAATAAATAGACTAATATGGAACAAAAAAAAATCGTAGACCAATATAAAACTACCTAATAAGTTAAGGGACTAAATAGGTATGCCTAATGTTTAATGTGAGACTAGCAAAATTTTGTTTGCCCAATCATATCTCTTGGCCATTATGGGATCTACTTCATTTTAGATCATTTCAAGTTAAACTCACTTTGGGCCGACAGTATCATGAATTTTTCTATGGGGCTGATCGATCCTGAGAAGGCTTGTGCGTGTTTTTAGTCTCTTCTTATTTTTTTTTTATCGCAATCCAATAAGCCAAAAAAAATATGTTGGACAAATTTGTTCGAACCCAGTGCAAGTTAACAAGCATATATAACTGTTTTGTAAAAAAATTAGGTCAAAAGAAGGAAAATTTTTTTTGGTACGTGTGACTGTAATTTGTGGATTCTTCTACTTGATTTGTTGAATGTTATAGATTTATACCTGAATGGAGCCTATAAATTTGGAATATACTATACGCATTGCAGCTTAATCGGTTTGAACCAATCTTAAAGACTACCAAGTAAAAACATGCTTAAGAAATAAGGAGTAAGAATCGGACACATCTCACATCACATGTCACACCAAAGCATAAAACAAGCTTACATCAAGTGATCACCCTAATTCCAAACACTAACTACATTAATTTTTCTACCCAAAAACTAACTACATTCACTACCCAAACTAGCCTCATCCATATCACCTCATTAATTCCTCAATCACTTTGCTCTCTCTCTCTCTCTCTCTCTCTCTCTCTCATATGGTGATGATGGACATAACATTTAAACTAATTATTCTCCATGTGATGGCCTTGGTGATGGTGGCCGAGCCAGCCCCGCGCACAAACACACACGGGGGTGCAACCCGATATCTCTCGAGCATGAGCCACGATGGAAGAGTGGGCACACCACCACGCGAATGCAATGGCTTGCTGGGCGAGTGCCTGAATAATGAGGAGGAGGAGGAGGTGGCCATGGAATCTGATATAAGTAGAAGAAGTTTAGCTCAAACGAGGTACATAAGCTATGGAGTCCTGCAGAGGAATAATGTTCCATGCGGTCAACGTGGCAATTCTTATTACAATTGTGGTACATCTGGTCAGGCCAATCCTTATAGTCGTGGGTGCAGTGTCATTACAAATTGTGCTAGATATTAATTAATTTATTTGTTTGGTACCAATTAAGATTTACCAATTTTTTAATTTGTATTGTTTCGTTATATCGATCAGATGTATTCGAAGAGATTAAAATTGACCAATTTTAGTTATGATTAATTGTACCATTAATTATATAGAATGTGGGATCACTTTATCGTACATTCAACATTGTATACAACACTTCGCCCACATTCAACTATATATATATATGTTAGTCAAGCCATCAATTCGATAAGTGAGTTGTGTTCTATGGAACAAATCATACTCAATAATCAATAACTTCTCATGTGTAAGACTCACAAGCATGGTACCCAAATCTTTTGTTTGGTACATAAAATAATGAGGCCTTTAGGCCTAGCTAGCTATTAGTCAATTACCAACCGCAAGTTTTGGTGAGCAGTTGTGGTTATTCTGCTAGTAACCAAGTTTCTTAGATCTTATCGAATTGAGGAATTAGTAGCATAGTTTCAGATAGGAGGCAGCTTTGTTTTTTATTCCTCTTATTTTCTTTCCTATTCTGTTCACCCTCATCAACTATTATGTGTATTTACCAAAACAAAGAATCGATCTACTATTATGCGTCAAAAACTTTTACGCATTGAAGAGGAAATGATAGTTTTGTATGGAATCTGCCAACAGATTTGAGATGTAGGGTTCACTTGGTTTTGTACGTTCGGTATGCCCTTCCCAACTTAATTGGAAACCCCCACTTTGTCTTCATTTTTAGAAAATAAATCATGGAGGATATGGAGGAGATCAGGGGCGGCGGTGGCTGGCGGCAAGGGGGCTGAAGGCAGCGGAAACGATGGTCGACAACGAGAGTGAGAGTGGTGGTGAGATTTCAAATAAATGCTTATATTTCTACACCTTATCCTTTTTTTCATCCACATTATTTTTACACCAACTATTAAATTGAAAAAATATATAAAAACACTCTTCATATATACTTGGATAATCAACGTAGGGTTATTACCATACCATATCTGCTTAAAAACTCTTAATATATTTTTACACCAACCATTGAATTAAAATTATATAATAAATTTATTAAGATAAACGGGTATATGGTACTATTATCATACCTATTTAATCTGGGCGGGGATTCGTGGGAATTTGCAGGGAGGGAACAAAAGAATTTTGATAACATGGAAGAGGAGGTAACTTTTATTTGGAGAAAAATTAGATTCTTTGCCTCTTTTTGGGAACCATCGCGTGTGCATTTTAGGTACACTATTTTAGTTTTTTGGCCTAATGACACTTACAATTGCAGACTAACTTTCTTGGTTAGGCTTTTCACTACAAGAAAAAAATGTTTAGGCTATGAATATTTTTCATCGCTTAAAGTTAGATTTTGTCGACAAGTTCGTAGCTTAAAAATGATATACTAAACATTTAGGCGACTAAAAAAATTATGCGTCGCCTAAAACACAACATTAAGAGACGAAATAATTTCGTCTCCTAAACTCACTTTAGGCGACAAAATAATATTCGTCACCTAAACTTACTTTAGGCGATGAAATTGTTGGTCGCCTAAAGTAAGTTTAGAAAACGAAATTAAATATTCGTCGCCTAAACTTACTTTAGGCGACGAAATTGTTAGTCGCCTAAAATAAGTTTAAGAGACGAAATTAAATATTCATCACCCAAGACCTTAGGCGACGAAAATGTTGGTCGCCTAAGATCTTAGGCAACGAAATTATTGGTAGCCTAAGATCTAAGGCAACGAAATTGTTGGTTGCCTAAAGTAATTTATTTATTTATTAATTTAAATTAATTATTATTATTTTTTTAAAGGTTAATTGACTTTAAATATCAAATTTCAATAATTTTTTAATTTAGATACCAAAATTTAATAGCATTTTAGATTAGGTACTAGTTGAAAAGTCAAACATAATATAATTCACAAATATTACGTCACATGCCACTACAATAAAATATATATATATATATTACATCATCCATACTATTACATTAATTTATATTATATTGTTTATTACATCCATACTATTACATTAATTTATATTATGTTGTATTAAAACAAAAAAAAATCAATCCAATTACATATTAATTGTGACTATCTTACAATTTAGTTGTAATTGTCTTGGTAAGTTGAAAAAGACAACTCCCACCACTATGCTAAGTATTATTTTGAGCAAAAGTATTGTTTTGATCTCTATTTATATTATATTGTAATACAATTTCTCTTTAAAAAAATTTCAATTAAGTCACAACTTAACTGTGATTGTATCATAATTTAGCTGTAACTGTCATTCATTCATAACTAAATTTGAAATTGTGTGTCATACAGTCACAATTAAAACTGAAGTTTAGACTATATTAACTAATTTCTGAGACAATATAAAAGTATCAAGG
This sequence comes from Purshia tridentata, assembly GCA_003254885.1. Classification (NCBI taxonomy): domain Eukaryota; kingdom Viridiplantae; phylum Streptophyta; class Magnoliopsida; order Rosales; family Rosaceae; genus Purshia; species Purshia tridentata. The sequence goes on along the minus strand of QANT01005954.1, from coordinate 21,610 downwards.
ATAATTTTGTGAAAACTTTATAAATTTTATCTAAGACCCATCATATGTGGGCCAAACGATAATAGAAGGGCAAATTTGTCAAACAAATAAAGCCCAAAACAAATAGGCTTTAAATTTGTGGCCTATTCTAAAAATTATGAGCAAAACTGATTTTCTAAAAAAGTATTGAAACTAAGTACTTAATCCTAAATTTCTATTTTTTTTTTGTTTGAAAAATTACTTGATTGAAAAAGGTAAAAACAAGAATAGCACCAAACAAGAAGAAAAAGGGAAAACAGGTAGATGGTAAAAAAGCCTGCAGGCCAAGTGACCATCATGGCATTTAGTAAACAAAATCAGTTTCCTATCAGCGTTAAGACTGCAATCGCTTCAAGATCCAAACTAGACTGAACACAGTAAACGAAAACAGTACTACACAAATTTTGATGCAACTTCAGTAGAGACTAACCATCTAATTCCGTCTTCGGCCAGATTTTGTTTGTCTCCTGGTGTTTGCTGGAGAAGATTGCTTTGAAGGTACAGGTAAGAGTGTTCCCCCTTTGATGTCATCAGAATCCGTCATGTCATTAAGTGTTTTTTGCGCTTCAATATAGACTGTAAGATCTCTAATCTGTGACCACCATCATCTAAACTTGTTAAGAAATCAACACTTCAAAATAGTTGCACACAAGCAGAAACTTGTAAATTGCAATACCTGTTCTTCCAGATCCAGTATCTTCTCGTCTCTTAACTTCAGTGATGCAACTTCCCTAGAAGAACAAGGAGTTAAATCAACGAGGATAGAAGTAGGAAAGAATTCGATGCCACAAATAAGCACAAAATTACATTTATGTACACTGTTCAGAATACAGACACATCACACCTAATGCCTTACCTCTCTTCAATTTCCTTGAACTTTTTACGCCAGGTTTCTTGGTCCTTGATAAGCTTTCGGTTGATCTAAGAACACAAACAAACACATGAAAACAGACACAGTATATAAATTATCAGAAAAAGTGTTATGAAAATCACACAAATATACATTTCAAAAGATAAAATCTACCTACACCAAAACCCAATAAAATAACTTAACGGAGGAGCAAATTACAACTCACATCTGCAACATCATTTTTTTCCTCAAGACATTTCTCCAGCATGGTTTGAAGATCCTGCATCTTGGAATTTACAGCCTTCCCCACTGCTTCTGAAATTGAACTTTCCATTTTAACTTTGGCCTCCATAAGTAGAGATTCATAATACTGAATTAAAAAAAAAAAAAGAGAGAGAGATGTAAAGATTAAACCAAATAATTGGAAGTGAAAAGAATTCTCTTATATATAATATCAAGAAAAAATTTCATAGGCTACTGAATGACAGCGTATACTTATCACTTGATCAACAGCAACATTAGGGAGAGGGAAAAATAAGAACACAAAGAAGGGGTCAAGGGTGGGGTTTGGAGACAGCCTACTTGTCTTTGATTCTCAAGCTGACTTGCAAGAAGTCGATTATACTCATCTACAATCTGTAGTCAAGTACAAGAGCTAAAGATCAGTTAGTGTGCATAAGCAAACCAATATTATGGATAGTGCTAGCTAAAGTTGAAATAAGAACACAGAATGCGTTAACCAATTAAACTGAACACATACTAGCAAATTTGACAATGAAGATATAGGTATCCATAAGTTCATAAATTTTCTTTTTTAAAGAAAATACATACAGTTTCAACTTTGCTGCTGTAGAGGGCTCCACTAATTCCAGAATCATCACTACATTCACAACTGTCACAATCTCCTTCAAGTGACATACAGCGAGAATCCATATCAGTTATTAGCTTGCTATCAACTTTTGATTGGTTCAGGCGGTGGACATAAGCATCACCAACATAATCCCAGATCTGCTGCCTGTTCAACTCAAGAGAATAGCAATGTTTCGTATCCTTCCAGTGCCTAACAGCATGGCCTTCTTTATATCTTGTTTGAAGAAACAATAAATATCAATAATTATCCGTACCAGACATATTAAAATAAAGTCATAGTTCTATGGAGACGGAAGTTATCAAAGTAAGAAGAAAAAAGACTACAGCATCTTTACCTTCCACATCCTACAAAACCACATATTACGCAAACCCAAGGATTCTCCAATATTCCACAGACAGAGCAAGCTGGTTTTTCATCCTGCTGCTGACATAATCGGCAAACCTGGTGACATAAAAATATTAAATCAGCGACTTTCTTCAATACAGTTGGATTCTCCAATTTTACTTGAAGCCTAATCTATATCAGAGTAAAAAAGAGCCAATGCCAACTTGAGAAAAACTCAAACTGAAATTCATAAACCCAAGACCATAACTGTTGCATAGAAGTATTTCATTATAACCCACAAGAGAAATTTGAAACAACTAAACATTTTTTTTAACCACAAAACTATATCCATATGTCTACCCAAAATGAGGTTGGTGCTTTTTGAGTTTATACCTACTGCAGTACAAATAGGCTGGGATAAAAATTAAGGGGTTTCAAAAACTACGAAAAAGCTGAAATGGTGGCAAAACCTCCACAAAAAAATGTGTACAACAATCTGCAAGGTCTAGAAAATTAACTAATAAAAAATATAGCAAAACATGCTAGTAATAACGGAAATACTACTTGTGCAGTCATTAATCCTCTCAACCAAGATATCTGAAAAACATACACAAAGCAAACTTGGGAATAGAGAACCAGCTCACCTGGCATGATAAATATGTCCACTTTGAAATGCAGGGACATTTAAATGAATGGTCACAAAGTGTACTCGTTATTCCACTAGTGTCTGCGTCCAATCTCTCTAACATTTAAACAAAAGCACAAAAGTATTATGATTCTGCACAACAGTAAATAAAAAGTACGATCCAAGAACCTCAAAAGAATAAACCCAAAAAAGTTTGTGACCCACCAAGGCAAACTGGGCAGGTAGGCAATTCGGTACACCCTTCGGGAGGAGTCCCAGCTATTTCAGCTGAATCTGTGTACTCCACAGAAAGCAGAAACAGAATATGGCACACCTCAGCCTGAATATATATATATATATATATATCGAAGCAAAGAAAATTAAGCACACATAAGCTGAAGATGGATTATAGTTATCAGGCATGCAATGAAACCGAAAAAGAAAAAGGATTAAGAACCTCGCCAGGCGAATACTTCTTCCCATTAAAAACACAATAAAATCCATCTGCCGTCATCTGATTCATAAGCCTAATCAAAACACTGTACCGATCTTCCATCCCATCGTTCCTAATCCAATTAAACAAACACTAATTCAGACTTTGTCCGATGGCTAAGCAAATGAATATACGTGAGACCTAAATTTCAAACAAAGGCATTAAACACTGAACTGATCCTCATGCATAGACCTTTTTTTTTTTTTTTTTTTTTTNNNNTTTTTTTTTTTTTTTTTTTTCTTTAGTACAAAAATTGTTCTTTTAGATTTTTAGATCAAAGTACTGCTCTGTTGTCAAATTTTACTTATTAATGAAAATTGACGTAAAATCTATCCACATGTGTAAACAAACCTATTTTACAGAAACTCAATTGAGGGTTTTGAACAAGCAACCAAACCAAAACCCCAAATTGAAGGAAAAAATAAAAATAAAACTTCTGATACGGTACCTGATGAAGATGAGTTCGACGACATGATCGATGCGGGAGCCGCAGAAACGGATGAAGTCATCGAAGGAGAAGTAGTTGGGAACAGCAGGGACGAAGACGACAGTGGATCGAGAGCCAGCGACTGGCCGCGACGTGTGTGCTATGCTTCGGAACAGGTGGGCTATGCCTCTTCGCTCGCTAAATTTGGCCTTAGTGTCAGGCTTTGATTGAGAAGCGGTGGTGGTCTTGGTGGTAGTGACGGTGGTGAACTCGGCGTCTTCGAGGCTGAGAGGGTGGCTAGCGTCCACTGTGTGGACTTGGAGGAAAAACATCGTGGCTGACTGGGTCGACTCGGTTGGGGAATGAAAGCAAATGAGAGATGAATTTGACGGTTTTGAGAGGCAAAGCTTTATAGCTAATGCGACAAAAACAATGCTCTGCTTATTGCTTATGTTCGCGGGAATTGGCGGTTTCGCCCTTCAGACAATCAAAAAATACCTTTTTTTTAAAAGAAAAAGAAAGAGAAAATATAATTTATTTTGGATTAAAAAATATGGTCAAATGACCAATCTAACCCTTATTTTCAGGTCATTAGTTCAATTATGTCCTCATAATTCTAATTTCAATAACCATACAAGAGGTGGCAATTCGTTTTAACAAGTTGTGTTTGTTTGTGTTTGTATCGTATAATTCTGGGTTGTGTTTGTGTCCATTTAATTTATTGTGTTAAATGACTCAATCATCACTTTTTTTTTTGGTAACATACGAGACATAAGTCCAAATATAAAAAAACTACACTATATTATGAAAATGAAAAAAATCATTTCTAATAAACTGCTCAATACTAGAAAGAGGACTAGACAACTACAAAACCCTACTCAATCATAAAACTTGTTTATAATCATATCATGTTCACACTTCAAATTGACTCATATATGTTGTTATTTAGTGTGTTTAGTCATATTTGTACTCGTGTAAAAAAAATTGTGTGAGAAACCCTATGTTACGTCACTTGATATTTGACTCTCTTTCTCTCTCTCCTTCACTTTTTTTCTCTACTATTAGGGGGTAAAACATTGGATTAGTGAAAATGAATAAAAGAAGGATCACAACACGCTCACAACATGTGATAGTCTCGGCAACGTATTAATACAAAATTGATATCGTTGAATTGCAAATAATTTAAACTACATAGCCATATATTGAAATTTTGAAACTGAAAATTTGAAATAACAATTAAGGACGAAACATTGGTAATTTAGCCAAAAGATGTTAATATCGTTTAATCATTATCCAAGTTTGGACCCAAATAATTGTACTATCAGTACCTTCAAATGGGATATATTAATGGGATATTAATTATTTTGGCAACATATTAATGGGATATTAAACCGTTACAAACATACATTGAATTCAAAATCTGCAACCAAATCGTCAAATGTCGTCTCCCTTTTGTCATATGTAATGCATGTTACGCGCTTTAGCAGTCTCCGCTACTTTCCTCTTTCTGGTCTCTGGTTTTGCAGTGCTACCTTCCCATCCACTGAATCACATCACGTCACTTTTCCGATCGAACGGACTCAATCTCGACCCTCAACAACGGCGACCAAGGCAGCAAATTGCCAAGGTAATAATTAGTAAACCTCTAAACCCCTATTACTCTTGATTTCTTGAATCTCATCAATGGCTCCCAGCGCCATTCGCAAGGGAATCGGGGCTGTCAAGGACCAGACTAGCATTGGCCTGGCCAAAGTGGCCGGGAACATAGCCCCGAACCTTGAAGTTTTGGTCATCAAGGCCACAACTCATGATGAAGACCCAGCTGACGAGAAGTACATAAGGGAGATCATAAGCTTGACCTCCTACTCGCGTGGATATGTCACTGCGTCTGTGGCGACTATATCTAAGCGTTTGAGCAAAACCCATGATTGGGTTGTGGCTCTTAAGGCTCTTATGCTTGTCCACAGGCTTTTGGTTGATGGGCACGCTTTGTTTGAGGAGGAGATTGTGTGTGCAACTCGAAGAGGCATGCGGGTCTTGAAAATGTCAGATTTTAGGGACGAAGCGCATTCGAATTCCTGGGATCATGCCGGGTTCGTGAGGTTTTATGCTAGGTATCTTGACGAGAAGGTGGAGTTTGGGGTTTATGAGAGAAAATTGAAAGGTACAGAAGGTAGTAGATTTGAGGAGAGAGATGATAATGATTGGTTTGGGTCATCTCGGCACGGTTATGGAGAGGATAGGAAAGAATTTGATTATGGTGAGTCATTGGAGAGAGAGCAAAAAAGAGAGACCCAGTTTACTACCCCAATAAGGGAATTGCGGCCTGAGAGAGTCTTGGGGAGGTTGAATGAGTTGTTTAGGATTCTTGATCGAATATTGGCTTGTAGGCCGGCAGGTGCTGCTAAGAGTAGTAGGTTGGTAATTGTTGCCCTTTACCAGGTTGTGAAGGAGAGTTTCAGGCTTTATGTTGAGATATGTGATGCATTGGGAATGTTGTTGGATAGATTTGAGGAGATGGAGTATGCAGATTGTGTTAAGGCTTTTGATGCTTATGTTAATGCTGCAAAGATGATTGATGAGCTTGTGGACTTTTATTGTTGGTGTAAAGATATGGGGATTGCCAGGTCGTCTGAGTACCCAGAGGTGCAGAGAATAACTGATAAGCTTTTGAGGTCACTTGAGGGGTTCATGAAGGAGAAGACAAGTAGGCCAAAGAGTCATGAGAGAAGTAGGGAGGAGAAGGGTGAGGTTGATGAGGAGCCAAAGCAGGATATGAATGAGGTGAAGGCTCTTCCTCTGCCGGAGAATTACACTCCTCCCCCACCACCTGAAGCCCAGCCTAAGCCTTCACAGCCTCAACAGGTGACAGAGGACTTGGTGAATTTAAGGGATGATGCAATTACAGCTAACCAGCAAGGAAACAAATTGGCTTTGGCTTTGTTCTCTGGACCTCCTACCACTAATACAAATGGATCTTGGGAACTATTCCCATTAAATGGAGAGCCTGAAGTAACCTCAGCTTGGCAGACTCCAGCTGCTGAGAGTGGTAAAGCAGATTGGGAATTGGCATTGGTTGAGTCGGCTAGTAATCTGTCGAAGCAAAAGGCTAATTTGGCAGGTGGTTTTGATCCATTGTTACTGAACGGCATGTATGATCAAGGGGCAGTGAGGCAACATGTGAGCACTTCACAACTGAGCGGTGGGAGTGCAAGTAGTGTGGCAATGACTAGGGTAGGCAAGGGTGCTACGCCTGTGCTGGCTCTGCCTGCCCCGGATGGGACAGTCCAAGTAGTGGGGCAGCATGATCCGTTTGCTGCCTCCCTTGCAGTGCCTCCTCCTCCATATGTTCAAATAGCAGACATGGAGAGGAAGCAACAGTTGCTCACGCGGGAACAACTGCTTTGGCAGCAATACGGAAGGGATGAGATGCAAGGGCAAGTGGGCTTGGGCAAGATTTCAGTTAGGAGTGGCTACTATGGCCCTTCTCAACCCATGATGCCTTCTGAGATTCCGCATGTCACCAACATGGGGCAGCCAGGAGGGTCTTACTACACACCTTATTAAAATCTGTTGTCTTCTTGAGCAGCTTGCTTGATGTAGATACTTCTTATTTTGGAAGATCTTTTTATACCTTATGTTGTTGGCCTTTGTGTCTCTATGCACTCTTATTGTATGGAGTCGAAAACATACAATGTTTGATATTCTAATGAGCGCATGGTGAGCAAATGTTAGTAATCTCTCTTATTGTAATGGTATTTTGAGAATGCCACAATTCTAATGAACATAAATACATAATGGTACAATTAAGTTTATTTTGTTGCCACTGAACTTGTACCAAGCTAACCAAAATTTCCCGTCAAAGAACAATATATGAAAAAAAGAAAAAAAAAACCAAGAAGTTAAATGCTTTAAACTCCATGTTATTTTTTTGGTCATGAAAACTCTAAAATTTTTTCGTTGCCACATTTTATTTGCAAATTGCAATATAGAAGCAATTCGTTAAACCTCAAGCACATAAACCCCAGTGGCCACACGCTCGCACTCGTCCCCAAGTTGGCGCCAATTAGTCCCCAGACCTCCACACACACTACCCTCCACCTCGAAATGCATCAAAACGTCGTCGTTGTGTTAGACAACGGTGGCGGCCTCATCAAAGCTGGCCTGGGCGGCGAGCGCGACCCCTCGGCCATAATCCCCAACTGTGTGTACCGCCCACTCTCTTCCAAAAAGTGGGTCCACCCCTCCCCCACCGAGCCCATGGACCTCACCTCCGCCGCCGTCCGCCGCCCCATCGACCGCGGCTACTTAATCAACCCGGACCTCCAGCGCGAGATCTGGGGTCACCTCTTCTCCTCCCTCCTCCGGGTCAACCCGGCCCAGTCCTCCCTCCTCCTCACAGAGCCCCTCTTCACACTCCCTTCCATCCAACGCTCTGTCGACGAGCTCGTCTTCGAGGACTTCAACTTCTCCTCCCTCTACGTAGCCCACTCTCCCTCCCTGGCCCACCTCTACGAGGCCAGCCGCCGGCCCATTAAGGCCCAGTGCAGCCTCGTCGTCGACTGCGGCTTCTCTGTCACCCACGCCGTCCCTGTCTTCCAAAACTTTACCATCAACTACGCAGCTAAAAGAATCGACCTGGGTGGCAAAGCGTTGACCAATTACCTCAAAGAGCTCGTCTCTTACCGCTCTGTCAATGTCATGGACGAGACCTTTCTCATTGACGACGTCAAAGAGAAGCTCTGCTTTGTTTCCATGAACGTTGCTCGAGACCTCCAAATGGCAAAGTACGTGCTTTTATTGTAATGTTATTTGCTTTTTGTGTTTTTCTTGATTAAATTTGATTTTTTGGGTTTTCGTTGTTTCTTTTATGAGTGCTCAGGAAACAAGGAAAGGACAACGCTTTCAGGTGTACTTATGTGTTGCCTGATGGTGTTACGCATACGAAAGGGTTCGTTAAAAACGCGGAAGAAGCACAGAGATACTTGGCTTTGGAAGACAATGACACACTTCAAGAAGTGGAGAGAAAGATGGACGCAGATCAGATGGTAGTTACAGACAAGTTGGAGGACCGAAAGAGGAGTGATTTAACCAAGAATGTAATTTCCTCTCTCATATTTTTGAACTGAATAATTATTTGTGTTTGTTTGCTAATTTAAGTGTTGTTTGATGTTTTTGTGTAGGAATTTGACTTGACAAATGAAAGGTTCCTTGTGCCCGAGATGATCTTCCATCCTGCTGATTTGGGTTCGTCTTATATTTTGTTCTCTTGTTTCAAAGTAACTTTTTGGGTTCGTAGTTTAATTTTTGAAGCAAAACCCTCCTATAATTTTTTCTTCTTGAAATCTCGTGAGCTTCTGTAAATCAAACATTACAATCCCTTTTGTGCTTCTTGTTGGCTAGCCATTATTACAACCATTCAACTACTGCAAGGTGTTACATGACTTGTGGAGCATAGCATTGGAAATAGTTACTTAGCTGTTTCTATAGAATGTGATATATTATGGTGTAACAGAAGGTATATAGAAACTGTTTAACTTCTGTGAATAATGTAAGAAAGGAATAATCTCTTTTGATCTTTGTTCAGTCGTCTCAGAACTGTAGGCTTACCAAGCAAAGTGCTAACTTTTGGACCTGTTTTTGCAGGAATGAATCAGGCTGGACTAGCAGAGTGCATTGTTCGAGCTGTCAGTTCCTGCCATCCTCATCTTCACCCAGTACTTTATGAAAGGTGACCATACAAGCTTTGCATTTTTTCCTTTTTAAAGAAGTCATTTTCATTACTAATTGGTGGCCTAACTGTGTTGGTTAGCATTATCTTAACTGGTGGAAGCACGCTATTTCCTCGACTTGCTGATAGACTGTATGCTCTGAACTCCTTTCCATTTAAGTGTACAATGTCAGAATTAACACTAAGGCATCGTTTCAGACTTAAGTTTGTATTGATATTGCAGAGAGAGGGAGCTGCGGCCTCTTGTTCCTGATGACTATCAAGTGAAGATAACTCCTCAAGAAGAGTAACTTTCTATCTAATACAAAGTAATCTGTTTAAGTAGCTACTTTCATTTTATTAAAACTTGCCATGTTTCTCCAGCCCCATTCTAGGTGTTTGGCGAGGTGGATCAGTTTTGGCATCGAGTCCTGATTTTGAAGCAATGTGTGTCACAAAGGCCGAGTATGAGGAGCTTGGATCTGCTCGATGTCGCCGTAGATTCCTTCAATAAGTACTTGTAATCTTGAAGGGTATGTTATCTGAATGGTCACCCTTCGTAGTAACTTACCATATTGTGCTGTTTGGTTGAGAAGACATGCAATGGAGAAGATTCCAAGTAATTGTGTGACCTTTAACATTCTTTTATATTTTGTAAAGCATCTTTGGCAAGCAAATAATCCGTGAGGGAAATAGCAGCTGCATATCCTCTTGTCACTTTTGTTGTCACCACTGAAAGAAAGGAAGGTAGAAGCAGGCTTTGGCAAATTTGCTGAAACCTGATTGACCTTGTTATACTCGTGAGTATGATAAGAGGACATGCTACATTCTGCCCCTTCTGTGAGCTTCTTTTTGATAGACATCCCGAGGAAGATTTGAGTTTCGACCAGTTGACAGGAAAGAAGGATCCTTGGTTTCTCATCTCCCGACATAGTTTGAAGCAATTTTTGCATTTGCTAGCTGGCTTGACGATAATATTTGTCTCTGATTTGCTGTTTCAAGTGCAGCGGACAGTCTATATGTAAATTTGTAATATGCACGTTTCTGAATAATACTAATTCTCATTATAATTTTAGTATTGTTCTGTAGGCAATAATAATGCCTATGGAGAGATGAACGATCGCTTAAATTTTGTTTTTGCATTTTTTCGTGATAACCCACTTTTAAGAGTGGATTAATTTGATAAGCTTTCCTCTAGGTTGGAATCAGTTGCCCATCAAAGTAAACCACAGCTACTTATAAACATTTACTGTGAGCTGTTAAAAATCTGCCCATAGAAAACGAAAATAGAATAGCAGTGTATCAACATACAGTCTATTAGCATTATCGTTAAATACTGAACATCTGAAAAGAACTTTAATATATAAAAATATGAAAAATATGAAAACTAACGTATTTGCCTGTGTAAAGAGCCACAAAATGGCCAGCCAAAATAATGTACAAAGCAAAATGAGAGAACCATTGGATTCTCTGCGAGGCCAATATTAAGAAATAAAATCACATTTGTACTATAAAGCAGCCTGTACTAGGAGACTACCCTGACAAGTTTCTACATTTACTCAATTTTCCAGCAATGCTTTCTAAAACTAGAAATCTTAGGAGCTACATAGCTGCAGCTGCATTCAAGCATATTCAATTTCAAAACTGTACCTCTCATTCTCAGTTGATTGCTGGCTAATAATATATCTCTTCTCAATTTGTTCAAGATACCAGTCTCAAACTCTTGTCCCAAAATATCAAATCGCTTTTTGCCCATGAAACCAGTCAGAACATCATAAAATACATGGAATCTCTTCAACTGGCTGTGTCTTTTTGGAAGAATGGCCTTCAGTTAAAAAAAAACGTTTGCCAGTTCTCACAGAAGGTGACTAGATCGGCAACAGGTCTAGTCTTTCATTCAGAGAGTGGTTGTGAGTCCATACACAAATGCACCAATTTCCTTTGGTACTGCCCAAAATATTCACCAACTGCAATCACATCTTCATTCTCTGGGCCCAACCCAGGCAAGTTAAGCAGTTTGTCATTGACTGAACTAGATTCATCATCAGCATTTCTTAAATCTGAGATGATGTTGGCATGAATTTCTCGACAAGCAAGGATGAACATAGCGGCTGTGTCAGGTTGTTGAGCCTCGCGAAGTGCTGCCAATGCCTCTTGCATTGCACCAGCTGCTACATACAAAATCAGAGCCCTGCATTGGATCATTGATAGGCTTAGGATATGTCAGATGAGTGAAAAAAAATTTATAAGATAACCTTTAGAAGTAAAATGGGGATACCTCCATATGTTGTGTTCAGAGTGAAGGACATGCGCAGCCCATCTTAGCAACACCCTGGAAGAACATAATACACACAACTAAGATACCTTAACCATAGGGATAAGAATCTTCATGAAACAAGAATGCTTCATTCCAAACACTTTGCCAATCAATAACACAGCAGTCGAGTCCCAATCTTTGGAAAACGACTTTTGTACATATCATCTCTATTTTGAATGCTTAAATGTGCAAGTCACTAATTAATTTCCTTTCTAAACTAATCACACATATATAGTTCTGAGGAACTTTCTGAACTTCTAGGAAGATATATTCATCTTTTTCAAAATTACTGCAATGCAGATGCTACATGCACTATTGTACGTGATTTCCTATAATAAAACTTTTTATTTATGGGAAACATAATGATTATATTAACAAGATATATAAAGGGAGTACAATCAATGTGGATTTTGTTTTTGGGTTACAACAAAAATAGTTTGTTTTTTAACTCAAAAGAAGGAACAAATCTTTTCAGGGATTATAATTAAATTAATTTAGCTTGCAGAGGAAATAAATTATACAGACAAAGTACTAAATAAAAAAAGTACTAAAAAAATATAGATTTAGAAAAGAAAAAAAAACAATACTTCAATTAGAATCTTCCAAATGAAAATCAGTTAAGAAGCCATTCAGCCAAAGGACAAGCAGCAAACATGGGGGTGAGTTTATATTATCAAAATGAAGATGCATTTTGGACTTGCGATATCAAGAAAATCCCCATATTTAAGCTACTGGGAAGGCAGAAAACAGAAAGAAATCTTCCAAAAGTAAACAACCTAGCATAATCAGATCCTTTTAAGTGAGTAGCAGCTAAAGTTGCAGCATCTGTCCAGCATCCAGCATCTTGTAGCTGCATAAGAGATGACATAATATTCAGTGCAGAAAATATATAGTATATAAACCACTACTTAATGCATTAGGTCTAGCGGAAAAAAATTAACACTGTTGAATAATTAAATAATCAAATCCAGAAAACACCCTCAGCTTCTCTAATGCCCATCCCTGACTACTCAGTTCATATCCTCACTCCAAATTTTCAATTTGTTACCTTTTGTTCTTAAAATTTCCTTAGCTAAGCACATGCACAAGTAGTCATATAAGGTATCACCCTCTATGCAAACCAATACAATGTAGATCAGATTCTACAGGCAGCCAAGACACAATAAGGATAGTAGGTGAAATTACTTGACAAGCTTCCTGATAACGTGAAACCAAAGACACACTTTGATAGCTTGATTTACAGGAAATTTGTTTAGACACAGAACCTAACCTGAGAACAAGCTTCTTGATACCTTCCTACAGCACAGAGAAGATGAGTACCAGACAATGACCTGTCAGTCCTGACCATATTGGCTGCAACAACCTAAACAATATTATAGGAGTAAGCATCCAAAATCCATATACACTTAAATCAGTTTATTCCAGTCACAACATTTGTTTTGATGCCTTGAGCTGATCTAAATAAGCACTCACCTTAACTGCGAGTTCAAGAAGGGACTGTGACACAGCAGAAGAAAGAGCAACTGCACGTAAAGCATTTGCATAGAAGTAATTGCTCTCAGGAGGAGTGGAAAGCAATAAACTAACTGCAGCTTCTAAGTTCCCAACCGACACAAGCCTAGATTATCAATAACATAAAGTATAATCATCAGAAAAGTACATCAAGAACCTCAAAGATGCAAAGTCTAGCCTTCAATTTAACAAGCATAAAGTATTAAATGTACAAGTAACTAGGTGATTTGGGAATTCAGCATGTTGCTGAAGTTGAGGTAATTAAGAAGATAACGATCATTGTTGGGATATTCATCTCAAGTGAAATCTGAGCAAGCCAGCTAGAGTTGGGGTCCCTGTACATTGTCTTGTGCATATATGCTTTCATGTGTGTGTGAGCCCTTTTGTTGAGGTAGACCTCATCTTAAACATCATCGGTATGGCTTGTGGTACCCACTCTGCACTATAATTTGATAATCGAAGTCGGAATTTTGTTTTACAGACATTGCCAAGTGCTCGGCACCACATTTTTCTTCTTCCTCGAGTGCTTGGCACTGTATGGTTAGCTTTATGTTAGGTTTTAAATCTGAAATTTTAGGAATCCTAAAGTTAAAACCATCATGCAGCCTCCACAAGCCCCATTCTACACCCTAGGAAGGTATGGGGTAAATCCGTACTCTATACGCTAAAAAAGGGGTGAGTGCTCAGCTAGTATAAAAAAAAACCCTGCTGAGTAGTGCTCGGTGAGCGATATCCGGATAAAAAAAATGCAGACACATCTGGCTTAGAGAAAATTCTATATATATGGAGTTCTACCAAGCAAGTATATATTCACACAACAGCAACTGAACCAGACATCATGTCATCAAGCTTATTCAGCAGATACACTAGCCTGTACAAATGAAAAAAATTATGAGAATGATAAGATGTACTCACTCATGCACACGATTCTGAATAGCCCCTTCTCCCTCCAGTTTCTCGTGCCAAGGAATACGTTCACTAGCATTTGCCCATAACTCTTCTTGTTCAAAAGCCATTGACCTGAGCTGACATTGGCTCTACTAACCATAAAGGCCAATATATTATAGAAAATGGGACAGCTTAAATGGAAGAAAAATTACCTAAAACAATGTCTTAAGACCTAGAAGGGCACACGGTATAAGAGATATATGAGGTAGCAACCTAGCTGAAAACCTTGTTCACAAAAATTGAAAATAAATATCATCCTGAAATATGCCTTACCATTGCATCTTTCTTTTCAGTTCCAGACACTGATTTTCCTTTTGATGTTATCCTACTCAGCATAGATGCTTCATCAAGCTCTTGAATTGATGCCGACACAGGGGCTTTTAGTGGAGATTTATTTACTAGCTTATTCATCAAATGGTTAAGAGCACGAGGCAATTGTAGCCAGAACAGAGCTTCTGAGGATTCACCAAAAATTGCAGCAGCAAAAGCAAATCTCACCGAACAACCCTTGTTCATCACCCTTGCATACAATATTGCCCTCTCATCATCCAGTATGCAGCCTTGAGAATGTAACACTTATAACATATCAGAAAAAATGCATACTAATATAATTATAATACTCAAATGTGAGCTCTGCTTCAGTAGAAAAATCACAAGAACGACAGAGAACCCACCTTCTTTCCGATAAGGTTCTAATACTTTAAGCAGCAATTCTGGTACCACAGGATCACCGACAGGTGGTGAATCAATCATGTAACTCCGAAGATCCTCACTGGACTTGGGAGTTCCTGGAATTAGGTGAGGCCGCTTATCTAATGTTGTACTACAAGTATTAAACCATGAGGGCTTTACACCCAATTGTAAGATCATCCGTAATGCCTGAAATTACAAAACAAATAAAATTCCAGTGGGTCAGTATCGAAGGTCAACTATCTTCGTAAACAATAAAATCTGAAGCAGACAATGTGGTTATTGATTCAGGGCCAATCTTAGCATTTCTAAGCAGAATCTGCTATTTATTAGTAAATAATTTGGTTAGTGATTCTCTTTCCTTACTCTGCTAAAGAAATTTAAGTCCATCAAGGATGTAGATTAGCCATATATGATGCAGATATGAACAACCAGTTGTAAAAGGGCATGATCTAATAGAACTTAAACACATAACAAATTGCTTCAGTACAATAATAAGAAAGAAAATGGAAAACAAAATTACAGTTACCAAGGCATGTGGTGTAGGAAGCAGTATAGGAGAACATAAAGGCATTGGACGGAACCTCTCTTTTATAGCTCTGGGCTGGTGTGAAAAACCAAGTTTTTTGTCAATTCTGCACCAGAGTAAGATTATTAAGGCACAGAAATGGCAACTCCCATAAAGATCATCAACATCAGTGCTCCCCTTTATGACTAAAATAACTAGAGAACAAATGAATCAGGAGGTCAAACAAAGTCTGGGACATACATATTAATCTCAACAAGGCGAAAGCTACTATCAGCTCCAGCTATGCACAATAACAGGGGGTCATTTTTGTCAGTTCTCAAAGGCAACCAATCAAGTTCCAAGACAAGGGTTCCAGGAAATTGAGGCTGTAAAAGAGAATTGGCTAATGGGTCTGGAGAATCCTGCAATTAAAAAAACATGTAGTGAACAAATGATAAGAAAGATCATCTGAAAGTAAACCACACCACCATCAACCCCACCACCCCCCCCAACAACCACCTGAAAAAAAAAACCTTCTCAACTCAACAAAGCTCAGCCTTAACCCCAAAATTTGGATAAACAAGAAGTATTTTGTTTAGTATATAGCAGATATGTTAGGAACTAATAAGAGTAAGGAAGTGAGGGGTACCTAAACACTACTGTGGATTAAATCTTACAAGACAAAAACAAAACTCAAAACCAGAAGCAGCTCTTATCAAAGTGGCATTATATAGATTTGCCTGCTCGACTTAGAGAGCTTATGATTTAGCAGATCACAAACTATATGTACTAAACATAAACTCCAACACTATCTAACACGCATAATAAAAGAGGAAAGAATCGAACCATACTTACAAGGTCAAATACGGAAAATGTATTGTCATAAAACAGTACAGCAACACGCCCCCTACTACGGTCTCCGGCAACAACGGGTGAGAATTTAATTCGCCGGATACCTTCTCTATGAGTGTTAAATGAAGAAGAATGGCCAGTTGTTACATCCCACCAGCGAATATTTCCTGACCTGTCTCCCATAACCTGAAAATGATTCACAGAATAGAAATTTTAAAATGATTGAGACTGATACATAATACCAATTAGAAGAAACAAATACAAAAAATGTGATACATACTACATGAGGCAACCGGTAGGCCATGGCTGTAATTAATCCATCAGATGAGACAAATGAAGAAGAAGGCCATTTTGGTCTAGAACCAAGCAAAAAATAACCATTATGAGAAAAAATGAATTATATGAAATTGTAGTCGCAAGAGGATAAACAGATAATTTATACTAATATTCAATCAGTGCTGCCTAAATTACTGTGGATCAAACAATATGTTTTGAGGATTTTAAGAGACAAAAAACAATCCAAGTGAGGTGAACCACAATATGAGTTAATTCCAACTGCAAATTTGGTTCGTTATCAACCATATAAAGCATATAAATGAAATTATCCCAACTCCACAAGATTTCTATCAAGCTGTATAAACCATCAGGCTTGCCAATATTGGTAACCAGAATGGTCGAAAATAAAAAACACTCAGAATCACCATAAATTGAAACCATAGAACTTATAATTACAAGAACAATGCATGTACAACTTTGGAGAACAAGTTACAGACGCTTTGATCTTCATGGTACACTTACGCGAGTCCCAGTAGTCCATTTTAGAAAAGAATGAGACCAGCAATAAACCTAATTACTCACTAAAAGTGAATTTATTAGTCAAGAAGCACCTTAAAAGATATTAAATATTAAAAAATTCATCTTAATCTGAAAGAAATGCAACACTAATATGACTAAGCAATTAGGACAAACTAAGCTGGAACTGGAAGTCTGTGTGTAGCTGCAATAATATACAGATCTGGCAATGCATCCATGATATTGAAAGAAGAATTACACCTGAAGTCACGGATCCTTCGTCCATGAACCTCAAAAACACCAAGAGCACCATTGGCCAGTGCAAATGCAAAGCTTTCAGAAGTGTCGTCTTGAGATCCATCCGAGCTCTCTATAATCCGAGGAAGAAAAATTTTTACTTTTGTTTCTGAATAATTAAACTATCCAATATAAATAGGAGAAATTCATATAGACAAGCAACTAGTATACATCTTATATAAGCTTATCAAGTAAACAGGCTCACTGGAATCAGATGATGCCTTTGTTGGGGACCTTGGGGAGGATGTCTCATCTGATGCTACGGTTGTGTTTTTGGAGGATGATGATGATTGCCCAGCAGGTCGAGGGACCGTTGGGAGGGTCCATTCCAAAACCGTAAACGGAAGAGCTAATGATCTAAGCTACATGAGATATAGAGCGTAATAAATACCAAGATGAGGCATAAAAAATCCTAACCTCTCCCACCCCTCCCAAAAAGAAATGCATAGATATATAATACTGGCAGAAGTTGTGGAAATGGAAAAACTAATTAAAGCCATGTTTTGGGATAGTGGTCTGAAAATTGTGAAGTTTCTGCTTAGATTAAGTCATGGATAACAATATAAATTGCTGGAAAATATATAAACTGGGAATATGGAATAACCAAAGACGTTAAACAAATTTACCATAATAGGAGTCCTTGTCATTGCCCAAACCTCTACTGGTGCATCACGAAGCAAAATAAGAAGGTACCTGGAATTTTATTAACATAAGCAAAAAATGTTACAATGAGTAGCACAGAAAGTTATGAAGAATACAGACCAATTCAGGCATATTGAACCAACTTGAAAAAAAATTATATTTTAAAAAAATTTCATGAAAATATAATAATTTATAATCTATTGATGCACACCAAAGCAGATATTGTTGATCTATAATAATCACCTTTGTGGGAAATATTACCCAAAACAAATTTGTCCTTATTATTCCACCACCTAACACTTCCTATGCTTGTTCTTGACAATATAAAGAAATTAAGATTATAATTTCTTTCCAAATTAGATTTGAAAATGTTTCCTTTCTCTATGTAAAAGAGTTCTATATATGTAGCAAAAAAATTTAAACATGCTCCAAACTCTTCAATGTAAAACCAAATACACATAAAGCATTCAACTAATGAGCATAAATAAAGGATATGAATCTAGGTTTGCAGTCAACCTTCCAGAGGAAGAGGCCCTTAAAGCTCTTATGGGTGCACGTTCAGGCTTTTGCAAGACCCGAAATGGTCTATTAAGCCCACTTCTAAGACAGGTCACAATGAGCCTGTTGATGAAACCTCCAGATTTTTCACTCACCTAAATCAACAAAGTAATGCACTACATATCATTGAAGTGTATAATCAACATGGATTTAACTAAAAAAAATAAAAAATATAATGCTGAGAATCAAAATCAGACCATCTAGCAGACTAGTATGATGCAACCGAACAATTGATGATATTTAAATTCATATGTAACAAACCTGACTATAAGAAAAGGAAACCAGTCTAGAATTTCCAAGCCATCGCAATCCCCTAACAGTACCATTATGAACGGAAAAACTTGCAGCAACGGCATTGGCAGAAACATCAATGACATCAATTGCCCCACTTTGAGTTCCCAAAGCAACCAATGGAACTGCTACAACAGGATAGTTTCCCCCACCTTAATGTATAATCAATAGACACAGTATCAAAATCTCACCCAAAATTATGCCAACTCATAATATTCTACAAAAATTAAAAAATCACAAATACAGTAGATTAGTGAGAGGATGAACTAACGGCCCAAAGTAGCTGTTGAAGAAGGTGAAGGTACAGCTAGCATAGTCACTGCTGAAGAAAGAAGCTGAAGCTGTCCAACTAAGCTGATCTGCATAATTGATTTGGTTTTGTAAGCATGCATAAATTTTAAATTTAAACTAGGCATTAAATGGGATTGATAGCACCGGTAAACCATCCAGTGAAACCCATTGATCATGCCAAAATAAAATTTGTAGGATAAAAATAATCTATAAGCCAACCTTAAGTGACATGTCTGTATTGCTGGCAGTAGAATTTGAAGGTCGGCTTCTGCCACCATTGATCTGTTCCGATTTCTTACCTGCTTCCATGTCAAGTCTTCCAGAAGAAGAAACTACAATGTTGGAATTGGTCCCAGGAACTGGAACTTCACTAACATGAGCAACATTACCCAAGTTTGTATCATTCTTGCGATTATCTTCGGCCGCTTCAGTCGTCAAGAGCCAGTTCCATATTTTCCCGTCATCAGAGATCGAGATCAAATGTGTTTTAGAAACGGGAAGAGGTTCATCACAAAAATCAAAAGGATTATCAAAATCCACATCAGCCAAAGGAGAATGAGGTACATCAGAAGAAAGCTTGCCGATGCTTTGGAGGGTGGAATCCGAATGGGCGATGGCGAGAGCAAGCACTGCCGGAGAAGGGACAGATGTGCCAATCGAGGGGATCAACTCTTCCATTGAACACATTATGTGCACCTGTTCTCCTCTGTGATTTAAACATAATTGTTCAAATGCAAATTAAAACCTAAAATTCTACATTTGATAGCATCTTCAAGTTTCAGATATAGCGGGACACAACGAAAATCATAAACGAAATCGAAAAGGCAATCAATTAAATTCAAGCACTCACTCTTTTCGGCGCCAAGTACTGAGCTTGCCATCAAGATGAGCGCAATAGAGTAACTCATTGTTCGGATCCGGCAACACATCGAGAAACTTGCCGCAGCCACGAGGCAATGCGGTAGTAAATAGCGCCGTCTCGTACTGCAAATCGAACACCATCAGCTCCTTCGGGAACGTCAGAAACAGAATGTGCCTCCATTGCGGCGAGAAGGCGAACCTCGCAAAGTAAAGCGGGAAAGCGGCCGAAGCCGGAGACGAATTGCCCGAGCCTCCGCCGCCAGCCAAGTCTCTTTCCAGCTTCTGCAACTCAGTGGAATCCGTCTTAAGCTGAAGCTCCTTAACAACTACCGCATCGTCTTCGGTCTCGCCTAAAACCGTGACCGAGAGCATGAGGCCTCTGAGTCCAATCACGCAGAAATGGCGCGCATCGAAAGGATCGCGGCGAATGCAAGACAAGAGCTCCGGTGCGGCGTCGTATTTCCAGATGCAGCGGCCGGTGGAACTGTTGTAGAGGGAGAGAGTTGAAGGTCCGGAAATTGCGGCGAGGAGGTAGGAGTCGGGTCGGGCTTGGACCCAGCAGAGGTCCTGGATGCCAAGTTTGGAGGCGTCGGAGTCGAACCAGAGAATAGCAGACTTGAGGCGGAGATCGAGGAGGGCGATACGGCCCTGGCGGTCACCGGCAGCGAGGAAGAGGTGGGAGGTGGAGGGTTCGGTGGAGAGGAGGTCGCGGCGGAGAGGGAGAGGGGTCCACCGGACGGAGGTGACGAATGGCGAGAGTGATGACGTGGCAGAGGAGGAGGAGGGGGAGGATTGGGTGGGAGGGGGCATAGGGAGGGTTATGATGAGCTGCATGGAGCGGGCGTCGAGGACGGAGATTGAGCTGCCGGAGGGGAAGGCGAGGAGGCCCGAAGGGCTGAGGTGGACGGATCCGAAGTTGTTGCGGGAGGGTGGGCCCGGCAGCATGCAGTCCCAGCAGTCGTGGACCGGAGAGGGTGTCGCTGATCCTGGGCTCGACATGCTCGACATGCTCAATGCTCAATGCTGACTGCTGCTCTGCACTCCAGGAACCAACGGAAGCTGCCAACTGTGTGTTGTCTGAATCCGCTCTGTTTAATGTTTTTCCAAATTTTTATGTATTGCTTGCTTGCTGCTACAATTAAGGTTAGTGTAATGGAAATTCCAAGGTCTTTATAATCTTATATATATGAGTCATGACTGTTTCAGTGTTTTCCATTTTCACAATCACAACCCTCCCTCTTTGCAATTGCACCTTGCGCGTCATGATGAACAATAATGCTGCTGCATTGGCTCATTCCCGTTGATCATGCTACTAACAATTTATGATATGATGGTATTTAATTGGCCCTCTTCTTAATGTGGAGATCAAATTTTTTATTCCTAAGACCATTAAATCCTTTCATCTACATTATTTGTACAACTTCTTTTATTCAATATCGAAAGATTAATGAAAGTTGTCGATCACTATTTCTAATGGATTATTTCATTTTATAATCTCATGAATGCAAATTATTTATTGAAAGGTTTTTCCATTAATTAAATAAAGGTAAAAACGATTAATGCTAGTTATGTTCTTTTTTTTCTTCATTATATCAGTATTCGAATTATTTTTGGATCATTCAATGCTAATATTGTAATATTTGTATTATTTTGACGGTTAATTATTAATTTTTTTATATATTTTAATAATATATTATCAAATTAATTTATAATTTTTTATAAAAATAAAAAAA
>QANT01005953.1:0-21033 GCA_003254885.1 Purshia tridentata | reverse complement strand
TTTAACACCTTGGTCTCAAGGGGCATTTATGCGAATAAGCCTACATATTTCATAATAAAATAAAGTGAAATAATTAGTTGTGATTAATAGAGAATATAATACTCTCGTAAAGAGAAACAATAGTAATAATGATTAAATATTAATTACTTGTATAAAAACCAAAACATTCATTCCTCTATATGCTTTTCATTGGTTAGGCGGCTTCAGTAGGCCCTTCGTATATATAAGATGTCGACCATTTGAAAAGTTGTCTTTCAATTAATGATCTAAAAGGATAATAATTATAAAAAAAATCATAAATTAACAATAGATTTATATATGGAATGCCATCTCTCATGGAATCGATGCATAATATATATATATATATTGAAAATACTGTACAGTAATTGTGAATGGAAATATGAATAATATGTATATCATGGAATGTATGTAAAACTGAAACTCAAACTACAATCATTGTCAATATCCATATTTGGGAGAGTTTCATGGTTGTGGTATGCTTAATACTAATATCCATGCAAAGCGAACACAAAAGAAAGATAGAGGGAGAATTCAGAGTATCTTTCTTATTCACATAAGGTCTCTATTTATGGGCTCTTGGATGACCAAGATTTAGCCTTGAGTATTTTGATTTACATCAAATTATCAAATACAACCTTTTACAATTATTTACAATTTGCTCTAGATAAATAGAGTCCATTAGGTTTAAGCCCCAAATTTTATTGAACCTTAGTTTTAAGCCATAGTCTATTTTATGTTTAGTCTCCAGCCATTAAAACAAAAAAGTCCAAGAATAACAAAAAACGTAAAACTGATTGTAATCCAAAAACTGCTCTCTCTCTCTCTCTCTCTCTCTCATGCTCGATCGTAGTCTCCATTTTATGTTTAGTCTCCAGCCATTAGTTAATGTTTAGTCTATTTGACCTTAACTGATGGAAGAGCTTGTGAACAAATTGCTTATGCATGTTTTCAGTTTAAACTATTGAGAACAAGTTGATGCTGAGTACTTTATGACTATGGATTGATTGAATTTAAATTGGGATAATTACACATTCTGTAATATCAATAGGCTGTTAAAATACTTACATAATTAGCAAATTTTTCAGGAGAATACACTGAGAAGTTAATGTCATAACTCAATATGTAAGTAGAAACCTCTGTTTATGATACCAGAAAACTGTAACTCTTAATGAATATTTGAATAATAAATTGTAACTATTGATGAATTACATATTTAAAACCCGTGTATGATAAATGTACTAGCAATATGTCCTAATAAAAAAGGCAACGATGACCTCAAGAATGATCATGTGTGGAGATCCTTGATTGCACGTTTTGCACCGCCTGTTTAATTACAAAATATTAGAAAACTGTAACTCTTAATAAATTATAAAATACCAGAAAACTGTAACTCTTAATGAATATCTAAATAATAAATTGTAACTGTACTGGATTACATAGTATGAAACCTATATATGATATCAATGTACCAGCAATATGAATTACGAAAAAAGGAGATGAGTGTCACGCCAATCGATTAGGGGCAAAGAATGGTCTCCTTTTTTATTTTCTTTTTTGCCATAAAAAAAAAATAATATAGACCTAAGAGAGGTGGCCTACTCCCAAGAAAACCAAGAAACTGAGAAATAAGTCCAATACATACAAGCAGTCTAATTATATATAGAGGGACTATCATCATATATATAAGATGAGCATGAACAATGTTCACTTATCGGTCTAAGTTCATCTTTGTATGCTTTTACTTACTTAACAGGCCGATCAACTATTCTCCTATCTTTATCACACACAAAATACGGTATTAAAATAATTAATGGCTTTAAACTAATAATAATTAAAATAGTGGCTTAAGACTAAATAAGGAGTTTATTTGGGGCTTAGCAGTAATTTACCGAGATAAATATAGGTGATAAATATTGATTAAACAAGATATATAATAGATAGCCACATAATTAGGAACTTGAAGACTCCTACATGTATGTTGTCAATTAATTCTTGAATCAATAAACCACTTGCACGGAGGCGAATTAATTGTCTTGTTTGACATGTTGGTCACTTCACTCTATGAGAAGAAGATAGTTTATCTGAGATAATATGGTTTTAAAAAAGAAAAAAAATAAATTGTTAGTATTGTATATATAGATTTATCGCAGGTTTGTAAATGATCTGATTTGACAAAAAATTATAGTTTTTTACTTGAAATTTTAAGAGGGATTGATGAATAATATTTAATAGTTAGTGAAAGAGGAAGAGAATGATATTCATCAATTCATAGTAACTTACTATAAAAAACTTGTTCTTAATTCGACCTTATCCTATTGATAGTAGGCAATAAATTAACCTAATCCTAATTAATCTCTAATTATCACCTATATTTTCCTACTTAATTGAAACAATGAAATAAGTTTCTCAACACCTTTCAACTAAAAGGATGGATTTGCCAAAACCATTACACGTGAAATAACATGTGGGTGAATTGCTTGCTCACTATGGTTTAACTTTGACTGCCTCATAATCTAAGTGGGGTGTAT
This sequence comes from Purshia tridentata, assembly GCA_003254885.1. NCBI lineage: Eukaryota > Viridiplantae > Streptophyta > Magnoliopsida > Rosales > Rosaceae > Purshia > Purshia tridentata. The sequence goes on along the minus strand of QANT01005953.1, from coordinate 18,484 downwards.
TTTAAAAGACTTTTGTGAAGTTTAAAAGTCATGTAGTATTCAATTAAAACTTTTAATGACTTTTAAAAAGTCCGTAAAAGTCTATGTGTATTCAATTAAGAATTTGAATGAGTGTATAAAAGTCATGTAGTATTCAATTAAGATTTTTAATAACTTTTAAAAAGTCTATTAAAGTCTATGTGTATTTAAAAAGTCATTGACTCTTATAGACTTTATTTAATGATCGATTTCTAAAGACTTTAATGGACTTTTATGTGTATTTCAAAGAATGATTTCTATAGACTTTGAAAACTCCATAAAACTAGAATATGTGAAAATATATAAATTCTGCAAAAGTTTGCAATTTAAAAAAAGTCTATAAAAGTCTTTATAAATCTATATACAATACACCCTCGTAAAATTGTGCTTTTCAAATTTCACTTGTGTATGCCTTTTTAAGCTTTGACAATCTATCAAAGCTAACCTTGTTTAAAACTCAAAAAATATAAGAAAAGTTGGAAGTGTTATTTAGAAGTTCATTCTCTTTCTCCTTTCCTTACTGGACCCGTATCAGACCACTGAGCAAAAGCTAGCCTATGAGAAAATAGCTCTAAATCGCTATTTCACCTCAAATTCTCAATCTCTATATTACGCACCACATACAACAAAAAAACCAATCGAATTGAAAGATTTTCTGGTCATGCGCATGAGCCCAAATATTCCCTTGTTGTCAATTCTTGAATTAATTAAACCAATGTGTACGATCATTTTAAGACCTCTCAGACTTTTAGTATGTATAAAATGACAATAGGTTCCTTTAGTCTGCCTCATCCGTTCATCATGAAATAACAGTTGATTAAAATCCTTTTTGATCTCTAGCCTCTTATTCATACTATATATATAGTATGAATAAGAGGAAATCCCACATCTAGGGCTAAATGTGAGATGGATCGAATGAGCTCATTCTATATAGTTTTTCAACAATCCGAACCGTCTATTTTTTAGGTCTCTATTCATAGATCATCCTTAAAAAAGGGGCCTCTATATATATGTGTGTGTGTGTGTGTGTCGTGATGACTTGAAAATATATGTGATGGATCATAAGCATATGAAGAAAAAAAAAAAAGAAGCAAAATTTGAAGTTAACTTGATAGATTGATAAAGATAAGAGACAAAGATTTCACTCAAGTGTATGAAATTTAATTTCCATGAAACTTTCTTTGCTAAACCTCCATGTACGTTCTCTCTTATAGGCGCAGCCATAGTGTTTTGTGTCTCTATATGTGTGTGTTCAAGTAGATTATATATAGTAATTACGTAATTAAAATTTAAGAGTTTTTAAGTTTTTCGAAAATTCTACAATGACTCCATGTTTACACTTTCTTAACCTTAGATGGCCAATTTGAGATCTAACGGTTAAAAACAAAAAAACAAGGTTGAATCAGTAGCCAATCACCTTAATTAGATGTGAGAGAAAAGCTGTAACATGCTGAACTCTTAACCTTTCTCCTTCAACGTTGGGTTATGTAAGAAATTGAATGTTATATAGTGAAGAAATTTTGTATGCATGCAACACAACCACCCACTTGTAACACCACGAGAGGCTACTCTAATTTGATCACACCGCTCTGCCATGGACGCATATCTTGTAAAGGCCATTTCAATGCGAGGTGTATCAATTAGAACATGTCAAATATACAGTACATGATCGACTAAGTAGAAGGGTACCGTAGTGTTGGTTACACGATCAATAATTTGTAAAATAAGGTAAAATGTAGACGCCGAGCTATCCTTTTTTAGGATGACACTAAAGTTGCACTTACATACTTGAATGGGAAAGTTGCCAATGACCCCAAACTATTTTGTAAGTTTAGTGTGGACAAGGATAATATGTTGGTAAAATTGTTTTGGAGAGACTCGCATGCTCTAGTGGATTGCACCTGTTTTGGAGATGTTTTGTTTTTTGATAGCACTTACAAGACCAATTATTATGAGAAGCCTCTGCTATTGTTTGTTGGTACAAATAACCATCTAACAATTTCAACTTTTGGATTTGCAATACTTAGGAACGAGATCACAGAGACATATATGTGGTTGTTGGAGACTTTTATATCTTCCATGGGGGACAAGCAGCCTCAATATATAATGACCAATAGAGACCCTACTATGTGCAATGCCATAGAAGCATTTCTTTCCAAAGTTTCACATTGTCTATGTGGATGGCACATTATGAAGAATTTAGCACAAAACTTGAAATATGCAAACTTGATTAAGGCTTTCAAGCTATGTTTGTGGGTCACCTCAAGCCCTTACAAGTTTGAAATGCGGTGGTCAAAAATTGTTGAAGAATTTGATGAATCTAATTGGTTGAATAATATGTATGAGATACATCGTACATGGGCCGAAGAATATTGTAGACAATATTTTTGGAGTTGAATGTGTACCACACCAGTGTGAAGGCATGAATAGATTTGTCAAAGACTTCTCAAAAGTGGTCTAAAGTTGTTTGAAGTTATCTCAGCTATTGACAGAGGGTTAACCCGTCTAAGAAATGTGTGTGAAGATTTTAGCATGAAGAATTCGCAACCAGTAATGACAATTCATCTTAATGCATTGGAGCATCATGCAACAAGATAATAAGAGAGGAGATAAATAAGGTTGCTGCACTTGCGACCTTGTAACTTGTACATTTTGGGGAAAGTCGTATGCATGTTATGCATAAATATGGTGAAGAATGTATCTAGTACAAAGTTTTGTAGCACCACAGTAAAAGCAACCCGCAAATAGATTGCATATGCAATCTCCTTAAATCACAGGGTTTCCCATGTTAATTGTCATGTAGGGGTGGGTGATGGGCGGGGTGGGTTGAGGGGGAGCTCAACCCGCCACCACCTGCATAGTCAATGGGCGGGGCAATTGCAAGTTAATCGGGGATCGGGTTGGTGGCGGGTGGGCCATTTAGGTATAGTGTAAGGGTAGGTTTATATGCATGCCAACCTCCCAAAATTGAAACAAATTATTTATGTATATACTAAAGATGATGTTAATGACCCCTATTTCACCCATAAAAAATGACTTATCTTCTCTCCAAAGTATGGAAACAATGTTCTTAAATTACATAGGTAAGGAAAGTGATGAATAAGGTAATTATGTAAATAGAGAATAATTTTACTAGCTCTTGACTCTTATAGAAGACGTCCCTCCTATTCCCTATATTTCATAATCAGTTAAATGGACAGTGATGGGCAATGAAGGAGGGAACCCAAATCCGAGCCGTCGACTATCGGGTGGGTCGAGTGGAGACTAAAAGGGTGGCGGCTCGGGTGGTAAGTGGGTGCGGGTGGGCTGTGATGTATTTAAAGTCATGAAACATGAGAACTTGACTTAGTTTCCGGAATCTTTGATTCTTAAGAGATGGACAAAGTTAGTGAAGGAATCAACTACCCTAAACCCTAAACCCTAAAATAACTTAAGGCTATGCATTTAATAATAACTTTGAGAAACCTGATTTGCCATACTTGTATAACCCTTATGGCTGCCACCTAACTTAAGAAACCCAACATGGCAGGACATATTTATGACTTCAACTTGTTTTGCCATATTAGGGAAATAATTAACAATGTAAAGACCAAACTTAAAGCTATTGATGATAGGTCTATAGGCTGGTTGGATGGTATGACATTGTGCTTTGATAAATTAAACATTATTTAGGACTTCAACTTGCTGTAAAAGGAAAATTCACTAGTCGGGATATGACTTCTAAACACCTAGAATAAACTGCTAGGAATTGAATAATTGAATATTTGCCATGTTACTACTCTATATAACTTAGAACCTGGTGTTTGGATGGTAATTAAGTACTTAGGACATCTTTGGAATATAAATTGGAAAGGTAATAAAACCAGGGGACTTATACAACCTATTTGGCTTGAATTAAGGCTGGTTTAATACAAGTTATTGGTCATCTTGTTGTCTGCAATTTAATGCTTCTGTTTCTATCATTTCAATGTCAAAGCATGAATAATTGACTTATGAAATTAGCTTGGAATGCATGAATATTTCTGTCATTACATCATTGCACATGAATAACTGAATTCGGGGCAGATTACCCTTTTTGGGACTATTGTTGCATGACATTAACATTTATGGCTATTTGAATTGAGAAAGTATACACTAATGTGTTTCTAGTGTTTGGACTTCCTAATTAGAGATGAAAGGTTAAGTTTTCTTATCCTAGGGTTCAATCCCCTGGAAGTATGCATACAGTTTTTCTCTAGATAATTATGTACAATAAGAATATGCTAGAGAGAAAATGGTAGTATTACAAGTTTCTAGTAAAAGATATTTCACTATCCTAGACCTGTTGTTACATAAATAGGTTGGGAGGATAAGGGTAACTCAGTTACAAATTAGGAATAAGTCCACTGTTATTGTACTTTGACAAGTTAAGTTTTGTCATGTAGAAAAGGTACACACTGCATTGTTGTTTAAATTTATCATGCATTGCATTCTATGATTTTAATTCATGATAGGCATGACATCTTTTATATTTATGTGTAACCTGAAATCAACCTAAACTTGTTGGTGGTAGGTAAACATATGCTTGCTATCTGCTTATACCTCCACTAATCAAAAATGATATTGAATACTTGTAGCTGTATTCATGATAACTTGTGCACTTCAAAACTGCATATATGTTATAGCTATGCCTTACTTGTGTTTGAGCCAGTTTGGCAAACTTTCTTGGTTGTCTGAAACCCTAATTTAATACACAAAACTACTTTGAATTGTATACAAAATGTTTTGGACTAGTTGAGTATGTGATGAGTTGGAATTGAGGATGCTCACCCCTACACAGTTTCATAAGTGCATATTATGAATAGAAGACATTAGGAATTATATGGTGCTATTAGATTCAGAAGAAAGGAAGAGTAGATGGAAGGATAGGTCACCTAGCTTGGACTTACCTTCACCTTTAACCACTGAGTAAGAGGATCTAGTTATCATATTTTACCTTCCTCTTATGTTTAATTTAGTTGTGAAATCTGAGAAGTGAGGATTAGTACATAGTTCTTTATTTTTGTTTTAAACATTTTGTGTTTTGTATTTCAGTTTAAATGAAGGTTTTCTTGTTCTAAACCAAGGGTTTATTAATCATGTTAAATACAAAACCTTGTAAGCTTGCCACTTTGGTAAAATTTCTTGTTGTAAACTCTAAGTTGTACTTAGAAAAAAAATGGTATTCATTTTATTACAAGCCTTAATCATTGGCTTTGCATTAGTCTCATTGGTGTTTTAATAAGGTTAACTCAAGGCTAATGGCCAATGTGGCACTGTCACATGCCCAAAATGACAGACCCCACTTTGGGGTGTGATAGAAAGTGCTAAATTTTCCCATAATAAAACACACTCGATAGTCAATACTTTATTCCTTATAAGAGCATGTGCAATAGATTGTCAACGTCAATGTCAATTTTAGTTTACTGACATTTTTAAGAAAAAATGTTTGCAATAGAGTCTCACTGTCAAAAATTAAATTTACATGTCAAAAGTCAAAAATTAATATGCAAATTGAAATTGACTTCACAAATGAAAAAAAAAAAGCTAGACCCACTTGAAAAATAAGATGTATGTCATGAGAGAGCGTGTATAGTTGGCGAGTTCTGATAGATCGAAACTCTTCCCATTTATTTTTGGTCGAAACTCTTCCCGTATTTCCACTGTTCCCATATTTCCACTCTTATCATTTTGTTTTGTTGAAATTTAATACTTTTTTGGGTATTAATTTAAAATTGTTTAAAAATATTAAATATTGAGCTCATTTGAAAGATTTTAGTGTGACGTTTTCAATGGTATAATTTTTAAAATAATTATATCTATAGATTTTAATTTATAAATGAATATACAAAGAGTGATTACAAAAATATTGGTATTGATTTATATAATTAAGTTGAACCACAGCAGCAAAATTGTTTCATGCCAATTTAATTATCAACAAAGTCAATAAAGCTTGAATTGAATTGACGACCCTCAACCATTGCACATGCTATAAATCCTCTAACAAATAAGGATGGTACTAATCTATGTTCCCGCCAAGCTCTACGAAGTCCTGCCCTGATTAAGCTGGTATGATAATATCATTTCTCGTCCTGTATACTCGTTTAACTTAATAAATATATTATAAAATATAAATTTTATAATTACATTTCAATTTTATTAATAAATATATTATATGTTATAATTTTTATTCTTCTTTTGAATTTAATAATATTATAATATAATTTAATGATGTTTTAATTAATATGTGTACATTAGTATATTTTATTTACATTATATTTATATTAGAAAATTACATTTAAATCAATAAAATATTTCAGTATTACATAATGATTAATGAAAATCTTATTTTCCTAGAAAGGTCAATGATTTTGGAATTATATCTCACTTTAGTCCTAATCTCAATCTACTTTTAGTTAATAATGACTAAAATATAATTATGACCAAGGTGTTAAATTTCGAAAATTTCGGCGAAAATTTCGTTTTTGGAGAGTGTCGAAAGGAAATCACCATCTCATATAATTTTTGTTAGATTGAGATGAAAGATGAGATGAGGAGGAAGGTGNTGGGGCAGCATGGGGGAAGTGGGATCGATCTGGAGATGGGAAGAAATGAGGGAGAAAAAAAAAAGAAAAAAAGAGAGAGAGGCAGGCCCAGCAGCCTACGGGTGAATTCTGGGAAAGGTAGAAGAGAAACTAAGAAGGAAGATGGGAAGTCTGGGAAAGGGGGAAGAAAGGAAGGGAAGAAAAAAAAAATTAAGCAGATAGGTAGGTGAGATGAGAAGGTGCCGCAAAACTGGGGAAAGAAGAAACTGAAAAGGGAAAAAGAAGAATAGACTAGAGAGGCACGTGAAAAATGAGAAGGAAAGAAGAAAAAAGAAAAAAGAGAGGAAGAAATGAAGAAAAGAAGAAAAGAAGAAAAGAAGAAAAATGAGAAAAAAAATACACTCCATTGCCCAGTAGTTGGATTTGTTCCTTATATATGCCCTTCCTAAATAATTAAATATAAGAACTTTTTTCTCACATTTTAGTCATGTGAATAGCAAACTGAAATTTTTTTTTTAGTCAATAGGTTAGCGTTTGGTGGCTTTCATGAAATGGAAAGTTTTACTATTCTTTTGCTTTTTAGAAACATAAAATTTTGAAACCAAATTCATTTTTATTTTAATTCAAGAGTTTTAGCCATATTTAAAAATATTTAAAAAAGAAAAAAAAAAGAAAGAACAAAAGTTTAGGGTTGATTGGGGTTTGGGGTTTGAGGTTTTTGGGCAATTGGGAAAAAAAGGAAAAAAGGATTTGGAGTTTCATTTGGCCTTTTGGCTTTGGGGTTTCGTTTAAGAATGGGTTTGGCTCTTTGGTTTTGGAGTTTCGTTTGATAATTTTTAAACCCTAAATCCTAAATTTCTAATGCATTTTTATATAAAAATAAAGATAATAAATACTCTAAAGGCCTAAACCTTAATATCCTATATGATATCTTAAAGAATGTAGAATATAGATTATATGGTATATAGGGTTTAGTGTATAGATTATAAAGTAATAAAAAATATATTAATTTCATTTATTCATTATATTAATTTTATTTAATAGAATTTGTCTTCAGTGCACATTATATTCATTTTATGTCACATGAAATCTAAAATATGATTTGATTCTTTCAATATTTTTTATAAATATAATAAATAATATGTTAAATAAGCATATGCTAAAATTTCATTCAAAATTTTCATTATTTAATAACAATTTCAATCGTTTTTGTCTAAACTTTAACGAAATCGAAATTTGGTCGAAATTTAACTCCTTGATTATGACAATGTTTTATTAATTTATTTGTAATTAATCTTATTATATATTTGTATTAATTTAATATTATTTGAATAAGAAAAGAAAATTTTTAAAAAGGATACGATATACGGTACCCAGCGAGACGGATGCTATTGACAAATCCGACTCCGACCCGTCCGTTGCCATTCCTAAATAAAACCCACTCGATAGTCAGGACTCGGTGTATTAGGTTTTCTAAAACGTCGTCTTCGAATCCTTCTCTGCAAAATGCTCACCCTCTATTCCTCTATCTCCCTCACAGAGGTTTTTTTTCTGTTGTTTTGGTAATTTTTGATTTACTTTTCTGGTTCAAATTTGATACCCGAGGATGAGAGATTGAAAATCTTAAGAGCGGCAGCGTGTTGCTTCTCTTCAGTAGCCTTTACTCACCACCTCTCTCTCTCTCTCTCTATCTCTCTCTCTCTTTCTGATAACACAGATACACACAGTAACACACAGTGTCGTGGAGTAAAGGCTTTTGATGAACGCCAGTGGCTTTAAACCGTGGATGACTAGTTTAAAGCTATGAGATCTGAGGGCATTTTCACAGATTTCATGGCCCATGTGGGGTTTTAGCCCCAAACCTGATCTATATTCCGCAAGAATTCAGTTTGACCCTTGCATGTGTATTTGCGTCTTAAATTTCCTTATTTTCTCAGTTGTGCTTTTCATTAGCTCATGAGTGCTTGTACTGCACTAGTTCTGAAATAGGGTTTCATCACCAACGTATTTCTTTTGTCTGGTGTGCGGCATTTGATGTTTAGTTGGCCCAAAATTCTCTTATGTGCATGATATGGTTTGCATTTGTGGCTGGTAGTTTATAATGGCTTGGTTTTGAAATGGATATTTTCGTAATGGGTAGTGAGTGTTTGGTGTTACTGTTAAGTGGGATTATGGGAAATGATAATACATGTACTGGGCTCTGGGCAGTTAGTTTTTAACTTCAATTGTTGATGGAAATGCAGCCTACATATAGCTATGTTTGATCCTAGTTGAACCTTTTGCATTTCTGTGGTACAGGTGTTGCAATGTTAGAATGCAATTTCTGCATCTGTAGTGGTAGTTTAGATATTATTTTAGGCTTACGTATTTGGAAATTGGAAGCAATGATGCTGTGGTGATGACCAGATCTACCTGTTATTTGTGTGTCCTGTGTTTGCATGCTCTACTTGTGATTGTCTGAGTTTTTTCTTTGCAGCCTCCGAATGAAAAATTATTGTATGCATCCGAAACACCAGGTCATGATGCCAGGTGGTGTATCGGACACTTACAAAAAATTTCTCCTCAGAATGATGTTGCAATTTTCTTATTTGCCTGATGATGGAAAACTTATTTGTGGGAGCGGTTCTGTGGATTATTTTTAGTGGCCTTTTCTATCCTTTTTTCTGTACTAGTCATCATCATCATCACCTCTCTCTCTCTCTCTCTCTCTCTCTCTCCCCATCACTTTCTTTCTGGCTTGTATGGTTGAGGATGTGAACAGGCTCATAAGGATAATTCAGCGGATAACCGTCAATGACCAGATATAGCTATGAGATCTGAAGGCTTGTCATGATAGATTTTATTTTTTAGATATTCTTATTGAATCTTAAATTATTTTTTATCTTTAGAATAACTAAGGTTCTCCTTTATGATTATGTTATTTTTTTTTTCTTAGAATCATGCTTCTCTAAAGTCTTACCACATCATGGACGCGCTCTTTAAGGTTACCTTGACAATGACACTTAGTTTTATTTTTGGTTTGGTATGTACTATGGGAAGTTATTATGTATGATTCTTGAACATATGCTCAAGTGCAATCTTGCTCATTTGCCCTGTGATGCAGACTCATTCTTGGTTGATTTCTTTGATTTTCATTATGAGCCTTGATCATCACTTCTGGTTCTCTATCATCTAGAGTATCCATCTGGTCTTTGTGGTGGTGGTGGTGGTGGTGGTTGTTGTTGTTCTTGTTCTTGTCATTTAAGATGTTTAAAGGTTTAATTAAAAATCAAAGCCATGCTATCCTTGAATCACAATTTTAGATATGATGTATCTGAGGGCTATTTGTTTCTTTTTTCTTGGTTATGTAGGGGTGAAGAAATGGTTTTCTTTTTAATTTTCACTGTCAATTAGTGAAAAATCTTGAGCTTGGATACATGAGTTTTGCTTTTTTGCTTCTGGTGGGCTGATGCTGTCTTATGCATTTTCACTATCTGTCAGGTGTTGTAACCCATTTGTGCAATTTTGAAATTATTGAGTTCTTATAAATTGTTTAATTTAAATGTCCATTGGATTAGTGTTTTGGATGTTCATTCTTTTTTGTTTCAAGTATGATGCTTAATGATGGGAGAATTGAAAATCTAAAGAGTGGAAAGCATGGTTGTTTCAAGTATGATGTATCTGATTGCTTATACTGCACTAGTTCTGAAATTAGTTTTCATCATCTTCCTTATTTCTTTTACCTGGTGTACAGCATTTGGTGTTTAGTTTGTGCAACATCTTCTTATGTGCATGACTATGGTTTGTATTTTTGGTTGGTAGTTTATAATGGCTTTGTTTTAAAATGGAAAGTTTTTTAATAGGTACTGGGTGCTTGGTGTTAACTGTTATGTGGGATTGTGGAGAATGTGATACATGAACTGTGCTCTGAGCAGTTTAACTGCAATTATTGATGCAAATGCAGCCTACAAAGCTATATATGACCCTGGTTGAAATTCTTTTGTTTTGGTGTTGCAATGTTAGGGTGTATTTTGTATTTGCTTGTGATATTTTAGAAATTTAAGGTGTATATTTAATTCTTTACCTAAATCACAAGGATATGATGAATTTGAGGGCAACTTGTTTCTTTTTTCTTTGGGAAGTAGTGTTGAAGAAATGGTTGTCTTTCTGAATTTTGAGACTGAAAATTAGTGAAAATCCCGGAGCTTGGATACTGTCCTTTGTTTAGTCACATTGAGTTTTGCTTCTTGCTTCTGGTGGATGGATGCTGTCCCATGCTTTGTCATATCTATATCTTCATCATGTTGTTTCATGTCTTGGTATATCTTTATGCACACGCCTATTGGACATCACCACCCTTGTTTTGATTAATTATTAGCCTTTATAATTCACTACTCACCCAACAACCAAACTGCGTTCATTTCATTTGCCTCTCCACTTTCTATATAAATCCTTTATATGTTATATGTATGGACAGACGTATTTCTTGGTTGTGTGGGAAGGATTTGGTAGATTCTACTAGTATTTAGCCGGATATGATTTGATGAAAGCTATGTGATTTGAGGGTCTGCGGACCCCATATTGTATCTATGTTTAAGCAAACAAATTATTTAATGAGAGTGATTTATCGAATATATTTTTATAATACATAGTTTATGATCACTTTCGATCAGTTTTATTTATTAAATGCTAAGGTTATAACTTTTGAACGGTTTATTGCAATAAGATTGCTGATTACAGAACAGAGTGCCATTATAGGCTGTTTGCGTCAAGCTGACTCAATATCTAAATCATTTTTCCATGAGTTGGTGAAGTTTCCTTATAAAAAAGTCTTTTGTGTGTATTTATTTTTCCATTATCCTTTTTTAATAGCAATTACTGCAAATTGTTTACTACCAGTGGCTCATTGTACATGAATTTTGTCCATGCATACATACACACATATGCTTCTTACTCTCGACAAGTTTGTTCATGCTATGATTGATGAAAATCAGGGTTCCTCCACTTATATGGTGGTTTTTTTGGTAATGCTGTGCATTCTTTTTTATGTGCCCAATGATGAAAACTCATGTTTCAGACTAGTGCTTTTGTATTCATTTTAAGCCTCCATTTATTGCACCACTCTGACCATCATAAATCCTAGCTGCTGCTTCTTCTTCTTCTTCTTCTTCTTCTATCAGAATTATTGTTGTTATTATTATTATTATTATTATTATTTGTGGTGTCATGTTTCAGACTAGTGCTTTTGTATTCATTTTAAACCTCCATTTATTGCACCACTCTGACCATCATCAATCCTAGCTGCTGCTTCTTCTTCTTCTTCTTCTATCAGAATTATTGTTGTTGTTATTATTATTATTATTATTATTATTATTTGTGGTGATGGGTGGTGCTTCTAAATGTTGAATGGCTTTCAATGAAGCTTCACTGTCCTCAAAATTTTATTGCCATGGGGTCTGAGGGCTTAAAACTTGATTTGGCTTTTCTTTATAAAAGTCTGTGGGCTTCACTGTCTTTAACATCTATCCCTATAAAAGTATAATAAAAGCCACCTTGACACTCAAACCCTTACAGCTTGTCTTTCATGTGGGACTATATCACTCTTATGTGTCATCATCATTGAATCCTTTTTTCTTACTAAATACTAGGGATCCCAAATTTATATCCCAAATTTGGATCCCAAATAATGTGTTATTACACATGTCAGTGTTTTACTTCTTGTTAAATAAATAGTCATTAGGGTGGACCATCTATTAATCAATGAAATAATGACAATTTGGGATATATATTTGGGATCCCTAGCACTGCTTTTTTTCTTTTGTAATGGATATTATAACTTTTATTAATTTTTTGGTTAAATTATAATGCCCAATAATCCTAAATTGAAAATCTGCGGTGGTAACCGTGGTTTTATTCATTAGCCTCTGCTAACCTTTGCCACCACCTCCTCCTCCTCCTCTCTCTCCCCCACATATATATAATATTTAGCCCCCCACACACATGCACACTTATGTGTAGTGTCGTGGAGTGTAAAGGCTTTTGAATAATGCTACTGCCTTTGAACCGTGAAGGACTTGTTCAAAGCTATGAGTTCTGATGGCTTTTGCATAGATCTGGCATTAAGCAATTAACTATATGTGGATTTAGGTCCAACAAGTCAGTTTGACCCATTCATGTGTAATTGGGTTGGGTCCTGAATTTCCTGACTTTCATATTTTTTATTTGATAAGCAACTGATTGTTTATAGTGTGTTGTGATTATCATAAAAACCCTTGTTTTGCTCTGGGTGTTCCGAAATTGGTGTGAAGTTGGTCTAAAATTCACTTTTGTACGTGACTATGGTTTGTACTTGTTGCCGGTAGTTTATAGTGGCATACTTTTGAAATTGATTCTTTTTTCTTGTGTAATGGGTTTTTGGTGCAACTGTCAGGTGAGTTTGTGGGGAACAATGATAGCACTGGTATCTTAGAAGCTTATAACTGTTATTATTGATGGAAATGCAACCTAGAAAACTATACATCACTCTGATTGAAGTCTTTTTGTATTGCTGTGATACAGGTAATTCAATGTTAGGCTGAAAATTTTGTTTTGCTAGATTTTTATTTAAGGTGCAAGCATTAGATTCCATAGAGATAAATGTGTCCAGGACTTTGAAGCAGCGATGCTGTGCTATTTTCTTTCTTCCATAGAGATAAGCATTGGTTTATTATTTCTTTGTATTCTTTTTTTACGTGTTGTTTCATTTTCTTCTTCCTCTACCTTGTTTGCAAGTAAACCAACCTATTTGCAGGCTTAGAATAGTATTGTAATTCTTTTGCCTGATGATGGAAAACTCATTTGTGGGAGCGGTTCTGTGGATTATTACTATGAGCCTTCTCAATCATTTTTGCTGTACTAGTCACCACCACCACCACCACCACCACCACTGCCCCCCCTCTCTCTATATATATATATATATATATATATCTCTCTCTCTCTCTTACTCTCTCTTTCTCTTTCTCTTCTTCTCTTTCTCTCTCTCTCTCTCTCTCTCTCTCTCTCTCTGTGTCTTGTACAGTTGGAATATGTGGAGGCTCATAGTGGTAATCCAGCAGTTAACCATCAATGACCAGATATAGCTATGAGATCTGAAGGCTTATCCAGTGACATTTTTTCTATGATATGCTTATTGAATCTTTAATCATTTTTGTTTCTGCTTATCTATTATGCTCTTCCTTTATCTTTGAGTAGATTTTTTGTTTTATCGTCATCCATTGGATTAATCTTTGTCAAAATGCAAATAACTGTTTGATGTATTATTCTAGCTATGAGTATTTGGAACTTTGAAGTAGTGATGTTGTTCTAGTTATCCGTTCTTCTCTTTTCCTTGCATGTTTCTTCTTCCTCTTTTTTTGTTTGCAAGTGAGCCAACCAATTTCTGAGCTCAGAATAATATTGTAATTCTTTTGCCTAATGATGGAAAACTCATTTGTGGGAGTGGTTCTATGGAATATTGTTACGAGCCTTTTATATCATTTTTACTGTATTAGTAGGCATCAGCAGCATCATCATCATCACAACTCTCTCTCTCTCTCTCTCTCTCTATATATATATATATATATATCTTTCTTTCTTTTTTGCTTTTACAGTAGAAGATGTGAAGAGGCTCATAGTGATAATCCAGCAGTTAACCATCAATGACTAGATATAGCTATGAGATCTGAAGGCTTGTTTAGAGACATTATTTTTGCTAATATGCTCCTCCCTCATTATGTTGAATAGAATTTGTTATTTCATTCCATTATATATGTTTGCATTTTGGAACCTGCATTTCTCTGTTGTGTGAAGATCCTCTCTAAGGTGCTCTTGCAACACTGGTTCAATTATATTTGTGGGACTTCAGCCAACTGCAAATAGTAGTGGCGTCCCTTAATTGGGTTGTCATTGCACTGTGAGATTGTCAATGGTTTTGTTTTGCTTTTAGTTTGATAGGTATGAGTATTTGGAACTTTGAAGTAGTGATGCTGTTCTAGTTATCCGTTCTTCTCTTTTTCTTGTATGTTTCTTCTTCCTCTTTTTTTCTTTGCAAGTGAGCCAACCAATTTCCGAGCTCAGAATAATATTGTAATTCTTTTGCCTAATGATGGAAAACTCATTTGTGGGAGTGGTTCTGTGGAATATTGTTATGAGCCTTTTCTTTCATTTTTCCTGTATTAGTAGGTGGTGTCATCATCATCATCATCACAACTCTCTCTCTCTCTCTCTCTCTCTATATATATATATATATATACACACACATATATATGTATGTCTCTTTCTTTCTTTCTTTTTTGCTTGTACAGTAGAAGATGTGAAGAGGCTCATAGTGATAATCCAGCAGTTAACCATCAATGACTAGATATAGCTATGAGATCTGAAGGCTTGTTTAGAGACATTTTTTTTTTTCTTAATATGCTCCACCATCATTATGTTGAATGGAATTTGTTATTTCATTCCATTGTATATGTTCGCATTTGGGAACATGCATTTCTCTGTTGTGTGAAGATCCTCTCTAAGGTGCTCTTGCAACGCTGATTCAATTATATTTGTGGGACTTCAGTCAATGCAAGTAGTAGTGGCGTCCCATAATTGGGTTATCATGACAATGCACTGTGAGATTGTCAATGGTTTTGTTTTGCTTTTTAGTTTGATAGGTATGAGTATTTGGAACTTTGAAGTAGTGATGCTGTTCTAGTTCTCTGTTCTTCTCTTTTCCTTGTATGTTTCTTCTTTCTCTTTTCTTGTTTGTAAGTGAGCCAACCAATTTCCGAGCCCAGAATAATATTGTAGTTCTTTTGCCTAATGATGGAAAACTCATTTGTGGGAGTGGTTCTGTGGAATATTGTTACGAGCCTTTTCTATCATTTTTACTGTATTAGTAGGCGTCATCATCATCAACATCATCATAACTCTCTCTCTCTCTCTCTCTCTCTTTCTTTCTTTCTTTTTTGCTTGTACAGTAGAAGATGTGAAGAGGCTCATAGTGATAATCCAGCAGTTAACCATCAATGACTAGATATAGCTATGAGATCTGAAGGCTTATTTAGAGACATTTTTTACCTAATATGCTCCACCATCATTATGTTGAATGGAATTTGTTATTTCATTCCATTGTATACATTCGCAGTAAGGAACATGCATTTGCCTGTTGTGTGAAGATCCTCTCTAAGGTGCTTTTGCGACTTATATTTGTGGGACTTCTGTCAACTTCAAATAGTAGTGGCGTCCCTTAATTGGGTTATCTTGACAATGCACTGTGAGATTGTAAATGGTTTTGTTATGCTTTTAGTTTGATAGTTACTATAAATGAGGAACTAATATGTGTGATTTTGGATATATGCTCAAGTGCAATGCAGACTAGTTTTCTTTTCAGTTTTCATTATGAGCCTTGACCATCACTTGCTGTATTTCTACCATGTAGAGTAGCCAGTTGCTCTTGGTGGTGGTGGTAGCTGTTTTTGTTGTTGTTGTTGTTGTTGTCATTTAAGATGTGGAAAGGCTTTAGATGAAAAAGAAAGGCTGCCCATCCATGAAAATTCAGGATATTATTAGATGTGAGGGCTATGATTCTTCCTTTTTTGGGCCTGGCTAAATGAGTGTCTTCAGTTTTTATGCTGAAGGTATGTTGGCATGTGTCTTTTTATTCAGCCTGATGCTTTGTCATGCCTATCTTGTCAACCTATATCTTCATCATATTGTTTCATATGTAGAAGAATTCTATCTTGTCTCCCCTTAACTCCTGCCTTTTGTTTTTTATTTTTTGTACTCTTATTTTGCCCATACATGACAATTGACAGGTTTTTTTAAGACACCTATGCATTTTATACTTTTTCATTTATTATTCTGTTTCTAGTATGATCTTCACATATTTTCTGTTTCACGTATGATTTTATACATTGGTTTTGCTCCTCTTTTTCACTGCAGCTGTATATTGCTTTTTCTTTTTCGGTTGTGCATGAATGATGTATGCAGATGCATTGTTTGTAATTGTTCTAATTATCTATGTACATTACATTCAATGAGCTCTAAGTTTCAGGGTTTCGAAATTTGAATGATTTATTGCAATTATATTTTGATTTGTAGAATGGAGCATCGATTAGAGCAACTTTGAGCAGATTCTCTATCTCATTTATTTTTCCAGTTTGTATAAATGTGGTATAAAGAATGTGTAAATTTTGTCGTTCCCCTAATCTAGACTTCAAAAGTGTCCCCATTGTGGAAGTTTGTATATGAATTATTTCCTTGCATGTCAACAAAGTCTATGCAGAAATTATTATATCTATGGTTTTTTTTTTTTCCTCACTAATACCACGCAAACTATAAGGGTGTGCAGAAATTTCACCCAAAAAGAAATTTGCTATTTGCTATCCAGTCTTATCCATGTGTAACAAGGTGACATAAACGGATCCCTCTTGGCAAATTTTTTGTTAAAAATATGGGTATTTTGCCATTTCTTATGATAGAAAGAAAAAAGTTATGCCAAGCATTCCAACTAATTTGGCTACTTGACCCCCAGTAACTCTTTTCCCTCAAAAACTCTTTTTTAATTGGGTTTGTTAGGCTAGTGGTTGGGAATGCATTTATGGCCCCAAGACTAAGTTCGTTGGCTTAAATCTGACAATAAGGTCTTTCGGACTCGTTTGGAATGTAGGTCATATGTCTGTTTATGAATAGGTTAAGACAGGCTTATTGTGTATGAATAGTATAAGACAGGCCAAGATAGGCTAGTTCTATCGTGGACTTTGAGAATAGGGGATAGAAATCTCTAGTTATTTTGGATTATTGTTTAAATAATTGTCCAGTCTTAAATTCTAAGCAAGTCTATCAAACATAGAACAAGGGATTACTTGCTTAGTTTTGGCCAGTTCTGTCCTCCAATCGATGTGCATGTGGGTCTAAAATGAAGTGCCCATGGTAGTGCATGAATTAGAAAATAGATACAAAAATGCAAAATAGTCAATCTAATCACTAATCTTAAGTTGTATTGACAGTATTTATTTGGATCTAGTGTTATCAAGGACAATTACAATGTACGAGGCCAAAAAAGTAAAATACAATGTCTTTCACTAGGTCGTTATTTAACAAGATTTTTGGTATCAATCAATAAAGTTAAGCCAGCAAACCAAGAGAGTGGTGATATTGATTTTGTTTTTCAATAAAGGAAAAAGTATTTCTCAATTTCAATCATAATAGATATATTGACAACAAACAACATGCAAGCACCATCAAAACATTAAAAAATTACCAAAAAAAAAAAATAGTAAAAGCAGACAGATTCACACACCTCTCCAATCCAATCCAATCCAAATCCCCACTACGCAAATTTTTCAAATATGCATGACCCATATCAAATAAGACCTTGGAAATCCTGTGGTTTTAGCATATATGTATTAGGCCATTGAAGTACATAATGGTTTCCTCTTAAAATGTCATGTACTTAGAAACCCTTAACTTGCTTTGAAATTGTAGAGTTCTGGTCCATTTAAGACAATTATCTAGAGACGTGTAATTAAAGGAAATATCATTTCATTTTTTCTTATTTGCTGTCGTTCTATAACTTATAATTTGTTTTTCCAATCATTAAGAGGTTAAGGTTTTCAATTTGACTAATTATCAAAGTGTTGATTTCCAACTAAATATAAAACCGACAAATCAATGTCAAACTTAAAAAAGAATAAATAAATAACAGTGTTGAACACTCATCGATGCTACCGAGCACTCGACACAGGTCAAATTGCTGACCAGTGACATGGAAGTTCTTCTCTCAAAAAGGAATCATTTTTGTGATATTTTGGAAAGTGAGATTGTCAAAGCAATAGGCCTTGCTGAATAGGTCATCAGCTTTCGTTTCCCAAATTACAGTGGCATTTTGGGATTCGGCAACAACGGCCTTCTTCTCAAGTCGA